>JAIKVD010000120.1:0-31204 GCA_024679075.1 Phytophthora uliginosa | reverse complement strand
AGGCGCGTATACAGAACTAGAGGCGCGACCTCCGTCTCATCCCCGGGATGACTGCCGCTGTGGTTGTGTAGAGGCCACGAGGACAGGGCATGAGGACGCGAGAAAGAAGGCAGCTGAGACCTGCACGTAGTATTTAAGTAAGGTAGTAGTAGTATAAGATGCGTTGCTAACTCGGTTGTCTGCGGTTCCGTCAAATAAAGAGTGTCGTGCGAGTGCCTGCCTTCCTGCTCGCCCCGCTTCAGTTGCTAACTCATGCGGGTGTTGAATAGCCGCCGGCCCGGCGGAAGCGCCGCGTCCACGCGCGTGGGGAAGACTCGTGTACAGCTAAGACTCGATGGCAAAGACCACCGGCAAAGAGCAAAGACGCCTTCCGATACTGTGGCCCGTGTTGTAGCCACGTAGTTGCAGCCTCGGGCCGTTTCAGCGTCCAGCCCGCCGTTTTTGGCGTGCCCCTCTCTCTCTAGCTGGCTGTCTACGGGGCAACACTACGTGTAATGATTAACCAAGAGAAAGAGCTGTGTTGGCGGCGCGCGGCAACATATTGGGGGGGGGTTCACACAGAGATTTTCCGGCATAGTCCTATGTTTGTACATGTATACCGAACTGCGAACCCCCCTGGGCGCGTCGTCCGGGTCCCCCAATCAACCTTTATTTGAAAAAACGTTTAGAACGGTTCTTTTCCATCACTATACATGGATGCAGAAGGCTGTCCCCGATCGACTCGATTGGGTCTGTCTTCGATGATCCACTGCGTATGCAATCGCCCACCTCGTGGATTGCATCTCGCTGCGTTTTTGTCGGATCGAGGCGCGCTCCATTGGAAACCCGGTTGACTGGTAAACGTGCTGCTGCCTCCCGATATTGCGCTCAGCACTCTTGCCTACAATTGTCGAGCACACGGACTCCGTGACGGAGGCTCCATAATAGACCACCGGGCTGCAGTTGTAGGTTTTCACGTTTATGTGTTTCTATACCGGAAACCTGTTCACATCAAGTTCCGGTATAGTGATCACTTTTAAAAGGGCGTTTATCATTTTAGAAGGGTTCCCAAGCTCTGTTCACATCAAGTTCCGGTATAGTGATCACTTTTAAAAGGGCGTTTATCATTTTAGAAGGGTTCCCAAGCCGCGACTCTCCTCCACAATCGGTGATACGGCAATGGCGGAGGAAGGCAGCGCGAAGCAGGCAGCCGAGAAGAAGAAGCCCGCCACCCGAGGCAAGGCATGGTTAGAGGAAGAAGTCCACGTGCTAATTTCCTCTTGGAAGGCAGCAACCTTGCAAACCATGCCGGTGGGGTCTACTGCAAAAATGCTGAACCAAGCTATCTACAACCAGTACTTGGACAGACTTGCCAATCGTAAAGCCGAAGAAAGAAGAGAACGAGAGAAACAGGGAACTGCATCGATCTCTATTTGGTAAAGATTAGCTTCAAACGCTACCTTGAGAGTTCGTTTAGCTCGCGCTTCTAACCGAATCAAAAAACCGCATCCACCGTAATAGCCCATCTCTCGTTGATTCTTTTGAGTTTGTTGTGCTCGTACTGCCAACGCTGTTAATTGACAAATAGTTCGCGTCGTAGTAAGCTTTGCGGCGGCGCTCATCTTCTTCATTCCAAACTTCATCACCGTATTCAATCAAAACATTGTGCAAAATACACAGCGAACATACAACAGTCGGAACACTGTGCAGCATCGTACGCGCCATTTCTATAGGCTTCATTAACAATCACCATCTTCCTTTCAGAATTCCAAAAGCACACTCCACAGTATATCGCATTCCGACCAACTTCTGATTTAATCTCGCAACGGCTATGTCCTTTTGGGCTTCCGCAATTTCAAATGTAGTGACCACTTATTTCGTGCTGGCGTAAGCACTATCGGCTAACAAGTAGAATGGTACACGCTCACACGAATACCACCCCACCTGCATAGCCCCAGCACCAGACACCCCACTTGCCGAACAGAGAACGGCGTCATGCCGCCTCCCTAGCTCGCTATTGTTAAACACGCGGCTGTCTCCCACAGAACCTGGCCAGCGAATATCCACGTCAAGAAAGCGACGCCTGTGGTCCACCGCTGCGCTCATGTTAATCGAATAAAAGCCCTTCCGGTTGTAGAACTTGTGACTCTTAGAGACTGCAGGCTGCGATGTCGGTTGGGGGAGTGCTGGTGTTTACGAGGCCGGACAAGCGCTTGCTGCTGGGTCGGATGCTCCCATTGACAGTCGTTGAACCAGCACAGTTCGAGGAGGAGGGAATGCCAGCAGGGATACCGCTCAGACGACCGACCAACTCTCCCTCGACGTCTCCCGTAGCTGTGGTTTGGCCATCCTCGGTTGTTAGCACTTCACCGCTGAGTCCAGCGCTCCGATCTTCGCTACCATTTTCGCGTGCATTCTTGTTACGCGGCACCCGCTTGCCATTCGAGCTGCATGGCGTCGTGAATCCGTTAAGAGCACTGGACTTCACGCCTTGCTTGTTGTTCTTCTTGGGGGCTGCAGCGCTTGCTCTGCTGCTACGCTTGGCGTTCTCCCTCGTTCTGGCCATGCTGCTGCTTCACATGCAAGGCCATCAAAGCAGGGGAGGGGTGAGCTTGTATGAATCGAAACAGGCAACCTTCTCTTTCTTCTGACTTCTTGAGAAGTGAATGGAGTCGATTTGCCGGTTAAATACCCCCTGCCTAGGAGCAGGGGGTATTTTCGTTGGGTTTATGTCCGATTTTTCCGGCATAGCAAGATGGCGATATGCCGGAGGCGGAAGCAGTGTGAACAGCGCAGTTCCGGTATAGCTATACCGGGACCCCTCTGTGTGACCCCCCCCCCCCAATCTCAGTTGTTGCTCTGCTGGCCTTTTGCCGTGAAATTCAGAAACTCTAAGGTCAATTTTGGCCATGAAATTAACATTCTTGAAGTGTCTTCTTAACTGTATCTATATACTGTCATTTTGTGTGATGCGAGCCCAGAACAACCAGCTTCGACATGTCAACTGGAGTCGCGTTCAGCGAGGTTGCCAATATGCCGACTGCCCAGTCAAGAGGCAAAACACGCAGGAAAAGTAGCCTGGAGCAGCTTCGCGTCGCTGTTGTAAAACACAAGGTTTGGCTTTCGACCTTGTGTGGAATCAGCAAGTGAGGAGATATGACCGGCACCACACCTGTAAAAATAGTGGTGACGCATTTAGCTGTTCGATATAAGATGAAGCGGGGCTATATGGTGGCGGTTGGGTCTGATGCCGGTGAGGACGACAAAGGTAGCGGAACAATAGCACTCGTTGGGGCGATAGCTACCCTGGGGTCAATATGGCCCACGAGCCTGCGAATGTCTTCAGCGGGGTGCGTTCGTGGGTGCTTTGACGATTATGTGAGGATCGACTAACAACCGGGACTGTCTGTAGGCATCCAGCGCCTCCGGCCGCGCCATGTGGAAGCGGCAGGTTGCCAACCAGCAGTCCAGGGAGAGATCTGGCTGCGGTGGTGCCGCCGCGATGGCGCGTATTTCTCTGCCCTCAGGCGAACAGATCCACGACATGTGCGTCGGGAGTGTACAGCAGAAATGTGTGTATTCAAGCAAGCTCATTGAGCTTTACTTGATGCTGTCGTTTGTGCTACAGAAGCAAGTTGTACCAGAAGCACTGCCTCAAGGATGAACAGCGCACAGCCCACCGTATCAGCCAGGAGAAAGCTCGTTCAGCACGCGAGATCCGGTCGACGGGTAGCGAGCGCCAGCCTTTGGATCCTGACCACCTCCTTGCTCGAAAGCTCACGGGTGTGCCCGACGTTGTCTACAACACGGACTGCGGATCCAAAAAGGTGCGCAGTTTATCCGTGTTGTCTTAGGCTCACCCATCCTAACCAGTGCTTACACTGTAGACACTTCAACGACACGTTGAAGACGGATCTAATACGTGCCGAGGTGCCTTCAGCTCCACCAAAGATCGATTTGCCAGCACCGCAGCGTATCGCTCGTCTACGTTTGCTAGTGTGGTGAAGGAGCCCTACGCGGATCCGCAAGCAGTGGGTCCTGGTACCTATCGTGCTCCGCGACGGGCAATTAACGTGAAAAAGAAGCAAGTTCCGACACCAGCCTATGTAAGCAAAGCCGCGCGGTTTGAGGAAGCCAGCGCACAGATTACTGCGGTGCTAGCTCTCGCCAGCCCGACGTCGCCAAGCGACCACGAGTATTTTGATATGAGCCCGCGCGGTGCCGGGGGAGGTGGCCGGTCGTCACCCGATAAATCCCGTGGTCCCGTGCTCTCCACCACCCCTCGCTTCAAATCGGATGCGTTCCCAGGTACACTCACCACTGCAATTGATGTTCTACTTGCGTCAAACTTACAAGAGAGTTGGTGTACCTTTCCCAGAGCGATACGTGTCCTCCAAGCAGCACCGCGTTCTCGCTGATGCGCCCGATCGGTTCTACGACGTCAGTTCATCCTGCAAGGTTGGTCGCTGCTGTCTAAGGTCGGTCTTTACAGAACTAACGTCGAACTATTTTCTTTTTTGCAAAATGCAGTTTTCAGTGAGCGCAGCCGTCGCCAGCTCCAGCTTCAAATGCTCCGCCATGCAATCGCGTGCAAGCCGCTTATCATCGGTGTGTGTCCTCCCTCCCCCAGTGAAGAAACACAACAGATTCTAACCTGGTTACTCCGTTTTCCCTACAATGCAGGAAGCCGCGATGGTCCACAACACGCCAAACTTCCCAATCCTAACAAGCGCCACCCAGGAAACTGTCGGTCCGGGTGCTTACAGCCCCACTTCCAAGACCACACCGCCTGAAGACGTAAACTTCATCATGATGCCGCAGCACGTACGTATGCAGTCCGTGAATCGACCACTGAGTGCACTACTCACCTGCGCACTGTTCCAACGCAGATGGATCGCTTTGGCCTACCCAGCACCAAGGTGGGCTTCATCGAAGCGCGCTTCCGCCGCTTCGCTGTGGACCCAGAGCCACCAACGCCACATCGCCCGCCGCCAAAATCGCCTGCGCACTGATCAATGAATGCAATACAAAGTATAATAAAAATGATCCGAACCACTGACTTCAACGTTCAAGTTGCTTTTTTAGTTTTCGTATATTATCAATATTATCATACTTCGAACGATATAAGTTCTCACACTCTTATTTTCTATGTTCATAATTCAAAACAACTACTGTACTTCATTCACATAGCAAAAGCAAGTAATTTATGCAGTTGCTCGATTCGAGTTGCTGCTATCCTCAATCCTCAAGAAATCCCTAAACTAACTCGCGATTTGTATGTGTATGCGTCAGAAAAAGAGCGTTCACGGTACACGGCCGTTGCTTGTTGAGGGGCCTTCTCTCCCCGCCCAGTCACCCAATCGCGAAGTGAGACAGAGAACTATGGCGAGCAAGCTCTGGAAGACGGCGCCCACCAAGGTGTTCAAGACCATCAAGCCCATCGTGCACTGGGGCTTTGTGCCTCTCGTCGTGTTCATCGCGCTCAAGCAGGAGCCGGGTCTCACGTGCGTAAAGTTCATCAAGCGCAATGCAAAAAAAAACTCTAGAAAAGAATGTGTCAATGCTAACGGACAATTCTGTGGCTGTGCTCGTTCCTCGCAGTCTGATGCAGATTATCAACCCGTTCGCGGCGCCTGCCGAGCCTCTGATGTAAAGCGACGTCAGTGCAGCGAGGCGCCTCAACTACCCGAAATTCCAGCAGATTTAGAGCCACTGGGCTGTCGAAGACTCGCTAGAGGAGGAAAATGGAGTGCGACTCAGGCCAAAGATGAATTTTAGGTCGGACAGGGCCAGACGCAACTCTGCACTTGAGTTGGCTGGCTTTCTGTCTCTTTTTGTTCTCTTAATTCCCTCTCCTCTCTCTTCTCCTGATTATTTTTTTATCATGGATAGGTACTTTGTCTCTTTCCTCTGCTTGGTGTTGCATCAGGTTGATAATGGTCGAGGAAAATGGACAAAGGTTTAGCACTTCCAGATCCGGCACGTGTTGTCCTTGGAGCCTGTGATAGGAGCAAGACAAAGTTGGCTGAGACTGTGAGTTTTTTTCTTTGCAGTGAGCGGAGCTGTCTGTACCTGTGATGATTGTGTCGCCTTCGTAGTTGAAGGCACAACTGAAGATCTCGTCCGTGTGGCCCTCGAGCATCTGGAGACAGTCGCCGGTCTCGACCTCCCAGAGCCGCGCTACCTTGTCGCTGCTGGCTGTGAGCACCTTGGAGCCTTGCGGGTTGAAGCAGACCTTGGAGATCTCGGCCTCGTGGCCGATCAAGATGGCTTGGCACGCGCCCGTCATGGTGTTGTAGATTCGCGACGTGCCGTCTGCAGAAGCCGTCACGAGTTTCGAGCCTGTGGCGTTGAAGCTCACGTCCAGGATTTCGTCGTTGTGGCCTCGCAGAGTCTGCACATTTTGCCCGGAGGCGACGTCCCAGATCTTGCAGGTGCGGTCGATGGAGCCGCTGATGCACAGCTCGCCCGTGTAATTGAACTGCGTGCTTGAGATTTCGCCGTGGTGACCGGCAAGTGTGTGGATACAGCGGCCGCTTCGGACGTCCCATACCTTTACCGTGTGGTCGAACGAGCCCGTGATGATGCGCTCGCCCTGCGTGTCGAAGTTGAGACTCACGATTTCGGCGGTGTGGCCGAACAGTGTGTGCAGCTCCTGGCCGGTCTCCACGTCCCAGAGCTTGGCTGTGTTGTCCATCGAGCCCGTGCCGATGACGGTTCCCTGTGGGTTGAAGGCCAAGCACACGATCTCCGTCGAGTGGCCGCGGAACGTGTGGTAAAGCTGGCCAGTCTCGGCGCTCCAGAGTTTGCACGTCTTGTCAAATGACCCAGTGATGATTTTGTCGCTGGACACACAGGACGTTGTCAGCTTGAATGGATCGAACTTCATCCAGGCGAGCACCTACCCGTAGGGATTGTTGAAGGCGATGGCGTAGACAACGTTCTTGTGTCCTTCCAGCGTCAGCAACTCGTCCCCCGTCTGGGTATCCCAGACTTTGCACGTCCGATCGTAGCTGCCAGTAATGAACCTGAAGACGCAACGGACAGCGACGTCAACTCCGTACTCACATGAAGAAATATTTCATCTCGGTGTTGCGTACTTGTCTCCAGACTTGTTGAAGGCACAGTTGGTCAACGGCAGAATGTGGGCACGCAAGATCTTGAACAGGTAGAAGTCGTTACTGTCGTTAACCTCGAGTTTCTCAATGAGTTCTGCCACACAATGAGAGGTTAGTTAGTCACTTGTTTTTTTCAGGAGAAATGTTTTTTATTTTATTTGAGCTGCTCACTGTAAATGAGACGACGAAGTTGCGGCTTCCGGGACTCGGAGATCAGCGGCTCCTCGAACACGATCTGGTTCACCAGCACCTCGATATCCGATCTGGCCACCACATTGCAACGGTGTCGGTTAGGAGGCTTCAAAGATACTTTTTTTATTCTACGAGGTCGCAACGTACTCGGCCGTGAGGTGCAGCAGGTCGATCTCCTTCATCTCGCGGGTACCATCACGCAGCTCGTACTCAAGGATGATCCCCGGCGGGTAATAGCGCAGCAGGAATCGCTTGAGCTTCATGGCGGCGACTGGTGCAGACACAAGTCGATTATAGGATCCGCGTGCGATCCTTCAAGTAGCGACTGCGACCCTTGAAGGCATGCACGCAATGGTGTTCGGCACACCAGGATCGGGCTACGATTTGTTGAGTATTTACGGAAGTGACGGCGATCGGATCTCCACGGTGGAGACTCCACCTAAAGCCATGGAAAAAGTGCCTTCGCTGAGATGAGCTGCCAAGGGGGCATCATTCCCCACCCAAGTCGACTTGGCCGAGTATTGCACGATTGCTACGTCCATTCCCTATTTTCAGCAGCAGCAGCAACACGTGGTGTTGACCCGTGAAGTCAACAAGAATCCTCCTAACTGCAACTTGCTGCTGTAAAAGTGCACCCAACGCTCCACTTTATTGAAGTTGGTTGGTCACGAGCATTTTCAGAGCGCGGTTCTTTTCTTCGGATTGCAGCCTTGCGTTATAATTCGCTTCGGCCAACTCTTGCCACCGAGGCAGCAGATTGAAGGGGATCCTTTAGTGTCTGTATTTGCTCTTCCAGCTCGAGTACGCGCTTGCGACGATACAGGATTTCTTCTTTCTTGCACTGCTGCAGCTTTGTCGAAGAGCTCAACTTACGCCTCTTTCTTTTCTTACCCTTGGTAGCCGTGCGCTGTTTCATCTCCACATGTAGGCGAGACCCCCATCGCCGTCTCGAATACTGTGAGGCAGCAAGATTGCGTCGAAAGCTGCGCTGCTGCTCTCAGTGAACTCTGATGCGTCGAGCACCTCCCCCAAAGTTGTATCCAAGCAAGAAGCTCATGTTTGTCACGCTGTGTAGAATTTCTCAAATCTGAAAATGAAGTGAAGTGAACCGGAACCTCGAAGAGGCTACGCGGCACAACCTTTTCGACTGCGGCATATGTACATGTAGCTTGTGCCACTTGATCAGGTACTGTAATCAACAGCACTTGCTACGGCGCTTCCGAGTTGGGCTGATGCCGGTACACGCAATGATGTTGCCAACTGCGTTGGGTTGCACGGTCAAGCCTTACTGTAGGATGAATTCATTGTGCGAGTCACCACGACCGGAGGAATTACTTTGCCATGCTTGCTAAGGCTGTCCAGCTAACTCGATTCCTACATCCACTACCGTGGAGCCTTCCTATCTTACAAGTTTATCCCGTAGCAAGGTTTACTTGATCCTGTCCAGTACCCTGTCCAGCACCCGCCTCGAATCAAGTAAACAACAAGTGCGTCACATGCAGACTCCACACCAAAGCGGTGATTCCAGTGTATCCTTGGTGACAGGTTTCCGCGGCATCATAATTGCTCTAGCTAAGTTAGCCGAGAAAGCAAAACTAAAAAGTTCGTTGTAAATACATAGTAGTTCATCGAAAAGTCGATCCACGTTTATTATTGTTTGGAGTCGAGCTTGATGCCCTTGACTCTTACACGCCGGCGTAGCCGAAGAGCGTAAGACTGGAAACCATGATGAACATACCAGCGAACATGCCAATGGAGACAATGTACGTTTTCTCCTTGGCAAATTTGTACGACGTCGGGATAAGCTCCTTCACGCAAATGCACACCATGATGCCACAGACAATACCGAAGAGGATGCCCTCCGACACGGGGTCCATACCGTCACCGATGGCCAGCCACGCGATGAGTCCGCCGATCGGCTCAGCTCCCGCCGAGATGGCACACCACATAATTCCACGCCAGCAGGAGCCCGTGGCAAAGTAGATGGGGGCAGCGACAGCAATTCCTTCGGGGATGTTGTGCAGACCGATACCGACAGCGAGTGAGAAGCCAACGGAGGAGTTTTGGATAGCTCCCACGTAGGTGGCAATCCCCTCAGGCAAGTTGTGAATTCCGATGGCGAGAGCGCTAAGCACACCCATGCGCTGCAACGCGCGCTTGGCGTTCTCGTCCATCTTGACGTACTGGGTCGTCGGCTCAAGGCAAGTCGATGGACCGGCCTCCAAACACGGGGTCGAAGTCTTGTTAGCAGCCATTTTGCTGCTTTCGAAGTGGCGGATGGACTCGCGGATGTCTTCGAGGTTTTCGATCTCCGTCATCTCGTGCTCGGGCGAAATCTTGTGCATGATGATGTCAATGATGTAAATAAGCGCGATGCCGACGGCAAAGCACCCCGTCGCAGCGAGCCAGCCGTGACCAGTAGCAGTCTCCTCCGACATGCCTTCGGTGCGAAGGCCTTCCGTGAGCAAATGCACCGACTCACCGAAGATCTCCACCAGCGAGATGAACATCATGACACCGGACGATATGCTGAGAGCGACCGCCAGACTGACCGGGTTGGCGAGGTACACGAGGCGCTTGCTGAACACGACCATGTCACCCAGGATAGTGGCGGCTCCGGCAGCGATGTTGAGCGCGAAGGCGACGGCGACAGCGTGGCCCGTTTGAATCATCGCTTCGATACGATGGGACTGGGCTTGTGCAGTACGAAGAAAATTTGTAAATGACAGTCTTCAGTCGAGGCGCTTGACGCCTCCATTCAACATCTACATACAGTACATACGCAGTTGAAAGGATCAAAACTATGCTGCGAACTTGGGGGTCGTGTGCAGCAACAGAAGACACAACAACGGTCAATGAGGATTTCATCCTGTATGTTGAAGGTACGAGTGCGATGGCGATCTTCTGGAGATTAATTCTGACTAAAATACGTCCAAAAGCACCGGCTAGTGCGCCGGCATATCAACCCCAAGCGATTTCATTGGAACAAGGCACCACGCCAAAACGGGCACGGCGGGCAGTCTCCGTTTCCAAGTGCGGAACAGGAGCACGGTATCGAGCTTTGCGCCGGCGACTACAGTAAAAACCGTAATTAGTCTGGTCCAGACTATTTGCGCCGGCAAAATTCCTGGCGGTTGAACACAATTAGTCTGGATCAAAATCATCCACACTAATAAGGAATCCACACTAATAAGGCATCCGCTAATAAGGCATCCATCCGCTCTAAATAATGTCAATGTTGGTATAAATGGTGTGGACTATGATGGATGTGTTTTAGATGATTTATCGTCACTTTCGGGCTGAATATCGATCGAATATGATCGATTCTGGATGAAATTATCATCAAAATGGAATTGTGTATCACGGATCCCTTGTTCACGACCACTATTAGTCTGGACCAGAGTAAATAGGAACCCATACTAAATAGGCACCCAGACTAATTACGGTTTTTACTGTAAAAAAAAACTAAGTCGGGAGCATGTGCGTCGCCGTCGGAACTGTACAATCTGGTCGCGAACCGTCTCGATGTGTTGTCGTCGATGACAAACAAGGATCACGAACTCGTTCCTGTTGTGGGGTGAAGAGAACGCCATTGGGTTTCGAGATCGCGGCCATCGCTACGACACAAAATCACATTTGAACTAAAGTTACGGTACATACGGTACCCCCCCTCCCCCTCCTGTAATGATCAGTCTCACCGAGGTGTATGGTACACATTTGTTTCCGGGACTCTGTCAAACTTGTTGCAGACCAACCAATGCATTTTGAATCGATACATGCCACATCAAGACGGTTCACGAACAGCTCAAAAGCCGGCTCATGCGCCGGTGGCGTCCGTAAGGCATCTTCAGTCGCGGCATTTTTCTGTTTGGACGACTGCGCCTGGGGGCACGCGCCGCCAACTTCTAGTCGGCGCGTGCGAATGCAGCCTGAAAGCCATTGACTCTCGAGAGAACTCGCTCACGCCCTCGAGGCACGGTGCTTCTCTCCAATGAGAGCGCTTAAGATCTCAATTGGGATCGGCATACAAACCATTTTAGCGCTGTAGTCATGACAAACACCTTTCCAATCTGATCCTGCACTTCAGTTATATCCACACATATGCACTCTTCAACATTACGGACACAATGGTCGAAGTGTACATGTACATGCAGGTGGACTTTGCCAGATGCAATGCATGTAGGCGATCAGACTTGCCTGTCAGACTTGCTCGATGTCGGATGTCCACCGACAACCTTTTCGGACCCTCGCTAGTCACTACTGGCAACGATGTCTCGTCGATCGATTGGGGCCACTGGGAAGAGGACTCGACTTCACTCCATCTCACAATTCATTTTACCTCTTCGGTCTCATGTGGCACTCCAGTCTTCTCCTCGTCCTCTTGGCCTGCGTCTGTGCGGCGCAGAGCCCCGCGAACCCTACGAACGGCAGTTCTATCATCGTCTCCTCTTCGAGCGGCAGCACGGGCGACGTCTACAACGTTTGCCCCGTTGTCGTCGATTTCACCGAGGAGCAAGAGAGCCTCTCGGATGACGAGCTCAAGGCCAACGCAGCCGACGCAGCCATGTCTGCTTACCTGCTGAGCCACCCCAACAACACCCTGTGGGACTACTTCAAGATCGAGCGGAAGCAGAAGAGGGAGATGAACAAGAACCTGCCGCTGAAGCAGAGGATCAAGAACGCGCTCACGGGTTTCGTTGACTACACTGCCGACACCGTCATCGCCATGGCGCAGACTCTCGCTGATGCCATCGAGTGGATCATCAACACCATCCGCAACCCGCTCGTCGGAGTCAAGCAGGTGGCCACCTTTTTCAAGGATTTCGGTACGAACATCAAGGCGCTGTGGGGGCTGATGAAGGAAGATCCGAAGGAGACGGCCGAGAACATGGGCGGCGGTTTGCTGCTCCACATTACGCACCACCCGTCGGAGTTCACTGCTGAGACCGTGCTGATGATCGGTGGTGGATTCGCAGTGATCGGTGGTCTAATGGCCGGAGTGGAAGCTGTGTTTGGCACCATGAGCAATGTCATCTCGAACGTCCTCCTGTCGGTGCTGATGTTTATCCACGCCATCGACAACCCGATCTACATCGTGACGCCTCTCGTCACGTCCATTGTGAACACGGCCGGCGAACTCGCCAACGGCGGTAACTCTACCACTGACAGTACCGTGCTCACGGTCGACACGATCCAGCCGTTGGGGTCGTGCCAAATTCCTCCTGAATACCGTCCGGTCTTCTCTTCTCGCGACCTGTGTCTGAGCTCACCCGAGCAAGTCCGTCAGCTTATCTTCGGAACGTTCAAGCGCACCGCCAAGATGAACGCACTAGAGCGAATTGCCGCCTACAACCACTTCCACGACTTCGTGTGCTGCTACCTGGAAAACCAGGAGTTTGAGGTGAATGGCCCCAAGACGGACGCTACGGCGTTTGAGTCGGAGCTTGTGTCCACGCCCGTCAAGATGACCAACTGCTCTCAACTGCTTGGTACCTACAGCGCCGCTACCGTCTGGAAATCTGCTAACAGCACCGACGGAACCACGAGCCTCAGTGGTGCCCAGGCTACGAACGGCAAGACTGATGTCCAGACCAAGGCTGCGCTCCGCAGGGGATAAACCTCATCGTAACATTCTTACCACTAGGGCGGTGGTCTAGCAAACAACAAGCTCGTTGCGTCGATGCCACGTTGTGTGGCTCGCTGTTAACATTCATAACATCAATAAAGTTTTAAAAAAATAGTGAGGACTTGAGTTTGACGTCAGCAGGTATCCTGATCACATACAGTACACTACACTACGTAGTTCTTGGCTGTCTACGTTAACTATACGCCAGCTCCAGCCATTCTTGTGGGCGTGACAGCTTCCAATCGCTCCGTTTCTTCAGCTAACCAGTTCTGGTGATACTGCGACTTCTGACGGGATCAAGCGCACAGGTCGGTGACAGCTGTAGTAGGTTTCGGAACACTACGATGGAAGCTGGCGCTTCCGGGCAAACCAAGGTTCTGTTGTTGGTTTAGCAAAACTCAAAGTGATCTCTGTCTCTACCTGCTGCTAGCTGTCGGCGGTTTCTACCGTCGACTTCTGCGAGCGCCTTCTACCAAACCGACCTCTCTGTCGGTCGCATTTGTTTCGCTACTTCTATATTTATCCTAGTGCCAGCTTGGTGGCGTCTATCCGTAGACGTCACCCGATGAGTGGGCGGGTCTTGCTTCTATGGAGCCCTCCACTACACCGCCCTTCCAAGCCTTGCCCAGTCAATCGGGTCAAGTTGTTCCCACCACTTGAGGGTCGGAATGTCAAAATGTCAAAAATACATGCCAATAATGTATGTCGAAAAGGTTGTCGAAAAGGTTGCCGAAATATCGAAATGTCGAAAATGTCGAAAATGTCGAAAATTCGGAATCGTTGTCGTCACACTGGTTTGGGGTGCATAAGACATGTCCGTGGGGCGCTGGTTGTCTGCTACGAGGCCTCAGATCGCTGTTTGGTCAGATCACGGACGTGGCGTTCGAAATGAGAATCTCCACATCGCTCTGCGAACTGTTTTAGCAGCGTTGGTATATCCTTAGCTAGGGACTTAGTCGACTCGTTGGAGTCCTCAATAGGCTCCAGGCCCTTCCAGCTTACGAGTATGTCGTAGTCTTTCTTTGCTGAGTTCCACGTGTAGTCCAGTAGTTCATTGATCGACAAGATTTGGCCTTGGGCCGCTACGTGTTCGCGGAGCTCTTCTGAGATGTGCAACGAGCTGTCAGCGTAGAACTTCAACCGGGAGGCGTGGACGTCTGTCTCCTCCCCGGTAACAAGGTGCCGCACCGCGAATGAGTGTGGGTCAGCCCGTGTAGTCTGGTAGGGCCCAATCCATGTAACTAGCAGCTTGTACTGGCGTTTACTGTCCACCCCCGATCTCAACACATAATCGCCCATGTCGAAGTTTGGCTTCTTCGCGTGTTGGTGACGCTTTTTGTTGCGCTCGGTCTGCTGTGCGCGTGCGGTGGTCATCGGTTTGTGCATACCGTATTCCTTATGTGCTTACTGACAGCCAAATTTACGATTTGTACTCAGTACTATCCACACCACAAACGTGACCTGTACGAGCAAAAGATGATATTCCACTCGTAGAACACCAGCTGATTGGAGGCATTGTAAAATATTGCATAGTTTATGTACCGCAGACATGTCCCTCACTGTCAGTTAGCACATAAAGTACTTCGAAATTCTTTTTTAAGGATTATGATTGGCTGGTGGGGTTGCCAGGAATGGCTGAACGTCGGTAAGCACATAAGGAATACGGTAGCCTGAATACTAGCTTTCAATGCCGCCAGCCAAGGTTCAATGTCACCCGACTGTTCTGGTAGCGATAATATCTTACGCTGCTTCGAATCCACACAAAAGTCCAAAGGTGACGCTAGTGGCAACCCACAGAAAAGCTCTACTGGGGCTCTGTTGCCCAGAGATGGAACGGGTGTGTGGTTCAAATTCCCTTGTAGAATAGGCACGAAATATGTCCAATCATGTGTGTCGACTTCATATTCGAGACAAAGAACTCGTAGCACCTGTATAATGTCGCGGTTGGCGTGTTCAATGCTGCCATTAATCCATGGGCTATAACCCAGTGTGAATTCTTGCCGTGACTTAAGGCGCCGGCACACTTTTCCACAACTGCATTATTGAAATCTGACCCCAGTCGCTTATCCACAATGGCGGGATGCCATATCGGCTGTGCCATCCAAGGATTGCCTCCGCAGCCACTGTGCTTGTAGGGGTTGAACACGGTGTCAGCTCACAGAAATGTGTTGCTTCATCTTTAAGTACGAGTAGGTAGCTGTCACCGGCAAAACTTTCTCCAAGAGATAAGAAATCCCAATGGAGTGCGCCATTTCGTTCATTGGTTCGGTATGTCTCGCTCCATGGCCTTTGGACAATCTTACTTCCTTTCATGTGATGGCATAACAGACAAGTCGCCAGGAATCCCTCCACCCGCGCTCTTAGGCGGACCAGGTAAACGAATCTCCTGATCGACTCCATTGTAGTCTCTCTACCACGATGTCCCTGCGGTCCGCAATGGGCGACGACCAGTATACGCTGAATAAGGTCCTCGTCGTCATCAGGTACCCATAATTTCCCGTTGATAAACCACCCGTCGTTTTCACTGCCAGTAATCCCCGCTGGTCTACGTGTCTGGTGTCGATTCTGCGATTTAACTATTGCATCACGGTTCGGCCACTCAAAATCCGGATCACTCTGAGGTCGGATGGGTTTTTGTGGTCGTAGTACCGGACTGCTAGGTGGTTGCACTGGGGCTGCACGTTTGCGTTTCCGTCGTGTTCGTTTTCGAGTTGCTATGCTGGTTGCTGAGGGTGCGGTACGCTTTCGAAGTGTCATCTGCCGAAGAGGTACCCCCTGAGCGTGGTTCCCTGCCCAGCGAGAGACCATGTCACTCCACACATTGGATGCTCCATCAATGTGTTCGATTTCATACCTGTACTCAGCAAGTTTCGTTGCCCACCTTAATAGTTTCCCACGGATATGCTTCTTCACCTGGCGGCGGGTGCGAATACATAGATTAAGTTTCTGTGATCACAGAACAACTTAAACCATCCAGGTCGAAGCAATAGGTAACTCAATTTGTCGCAAGCGCATACGATGGGATACGCTTTCTTCTCGATAATACTCCAATGGCACTGTGAGCCAGTGAATGTGCCGCTCAAGCAAGTCAATAATTGGTGTTGTTGCTGATGTACCGGCTCTCAAGGTTTCCAATCTGACACTTGAGAAACTATCAGACTCCAACCGACATCACGAGCGTCGGTCATCACACACATCGGCGCGTTTTCGCGAGGGAAAGCCAATGTCACACTATTTGCCAGCAGTAGTTTCAGCTCATCGTATGCCTTTTGCTGTTCGGTCGTTTGGCGGATCGCAATCCCAGCAGCTACTCGCTTAGTTCGTTTAGCAGCACTCGCCAAGGCTTGTATCCAGTGCGTCTTGCAGCGGCCGAGTCGTTCTAGCGTAGTCGATTAGGCTCTCACGCATCCAGTTGGTTGCACACAAGAACTGTTGCAGCTCGCCCGCTGTGTTTGGATAGGAAAGGTCTTGCAGTGTGCGGATACGCTCGGGGTCATGACGCACGCCTGCACCTGAAATTATTTTCCCGCACCAACGCACTTCACGTTTGAACAACCGAGATTTCTTAACACTCAGCTTGAAGCCGAAAAAATCAAGGAGCTCAAACAATCTTTCCAAATTGGCTAGGTATGTCTACACGTCGTTCGCAAATAGTAGTAAGTCGTCTATCCACACAAGCAAGTGACGGCGAAGAAGCTCTTCCAAGCATTTCTCAATTGTCGCTTGAAAAATTAATGCAGCATCAGTACATCCTTGTGGGACTCGTCTTGGTGTGTACACCTTCTGATGCGTCATGTATGATAACATCTCTTGGCACTCTTCAGCAAGCGCGATCTGCCAATATCCCTTGATGAAATCAAACAAGCCGAAGAAATTGGCTCCTTTAACGGCTTCTAGGTCTGTTTGCAGGTCGGGCATGATCCCTACGATTGCTTCTACAAGCGTGTTCATGGGCTTGTAGTCTGCCGTTTGCCGAAATTCATCGCCGCCTTTGCGTACTGGTAGAGCGGAGCAAGCCCACCTGCTCTCCCGATTCTGGTACACCCACCCCAACTCCACTAGTTTATCGTTGAAGTCCTCCATGAAGCGGCGAACTTCGGGTGGGTGCTTCCTTGCCTTACACCTGTACGGTTTAGCACCAGGCTTTAGGCGAATTCGCATCGGTGGCACTTTTGCCGGAGGATCAGCACCCAATCGGTTTCGGAATAAGTCAAAGCGCAAGGCAATGCGGGTAAGCTCCTTTTTGTATTCACGAGGGAACCCATCCGCAATTGCCAGCTCGACCAGCTCTAAAATTCCAGCCCTGACGTCTTCTTCATGCAGCGCTGTCTCTCCAATAGTCGGTTCTTCTGCATCATCAAATTCGTCTTCGTTCTCGTCGGCTGCAAGTGGCAACGCCAATAAGTCAATTTGCCGCTGAACGTCGATTCCTAGCTTAAGCAACAGATCGTTGCCAAGAAGAAATTCGCCGGAGCTACCGGGAATGATCAAACACTCGACCGGCTCAGCAATGTGAACATTACCAGCGATAGTCCGCAACCTCAAATTAATTTTCACAGTCCAATTCACCCAAACGGATGAGCCGTCAGCCATTGTACACTCCAAAGGTTCGTCTAACTTAACCCGCACAATGTCCGACTTCACACTTTCCAATCGCTCAAAACAACTTTCGTCCCAACAGCACCGATCCGCTCCGCTGTCGTTACAAAGTGGGACTTCCACTTCGTCTTCCAGCACCACGACTCGATTATGCTTGGGGAAGCAATCCTTGATCCGCTTTAGTCTAGCGGTGCCCCCCCTTGTCGGTGGAATCACCCTTGTTGTCTTGTTTTCGGTCGGTGAGCAGTTTATCCCGCTCGGCTGGTGTAGCCGTGGGGCATTTAGACAGGTAGTGCGGTCAACCGCAATGATAACACCCTGATTTTGGCACTCCCTTGGCGGCTGCACGTCCTGACTGACGACCTTTCTGTTGGCGCCGATCAGTGTCCTTTCCGGAGTTCACCTTCTTAACCCCTTACTTCCCGGGCCTAAATATGAGGGTATATTTTCACTCGTCCCGTAATTTAATATATAGATATTTGTATGTGTCATCACGTAAGTACGGATTTGAAGTGGCGGGTTGGGGGTGGGTGCGAGAGCAGACATATGGGTAGAGTAATGGCTTCTACAACATAAAGCATTCTAATGTAGGCAAAATGAGTCCAGTGCATCTGTTATGATGGTAGAATCAACATAAAAAATGTCACGGTTATTGGTTAGCCCATTTTTCGCATCGTAGCACACGTCCAGCAACGATGGATGCAGGTATTGTAGCCAATAATAGGAATGCAGAAGTAACGTGTCCATTGATTACAAGCTACCAAAGTAAAGACGGGCTGCCTACGACTCGTCGTCAGCCTCGGCTGCGCTGTCAGCATCTCCGCTCTCATCGGCTTCCACTTCACTAGCTGCCGCGCCATCTCCATCTCCATCTCCGCCCATCGAGCGGCGGTGCTCTTGCGCAGTCCGCCCTCGCTTCTTACCAGGACGCGACGGCGGAGGGCGGTTGCGGATCTTGTGCTCTTGCAGATGCGCGCGCGGGATGTCGTTCCCGTTACTCCAGTCCGCGTGCCAGATCTGAAAGCAGGTTTTGTCTCTTCCCTCTCGCGCAATATTACACAGGTATGCGCTGCATCAGGACAAGGCGAGTTAGTCTACGGTTTTCAAGACATACTAGCTGGAACCACGCACCGTCGATTGCCCGTAGAGCACTCTGGGCAGAAGTACTTGGTGAACTTCCTCGGCTTCACCATGAAGATGGCGCACACCTTGCACGATCGGTGGCGCCGCTTGGTACCCTGCTCGCAGTCAACCGTGTCTGGATTCTCTTCAAGTCGATGATCAGCATCTATTGGAGCTAGTCCTTCGTCTCCAGTACGTCGCTGCGTAGATCCATCTCTCACTGGAGATGCCGCTGTTCGCTCCTGCGCACTTGTAGCTCGCTACATACAACCGTAGCAACATAATATGTTGGATATCAGCATTAGGATCACCGCGTATGTTGTCTATCCAACATTTTACTTACCTCGATAGCAGCAAAAGCTTCTGTCGAGTCGATGGCAAGTAGCTGCTCCATCAGCGTCTCCAAAAACGCGAAGTGCTTTGGAGGCCGCTTGTTGTTCACCTTCCGATAGTAGCGGTGCACAATAAAGGCATTCACCAAAGCCATGTCAAACAGGCCCAGAAAGAGAGTCTTGTAGTACGTGCGTGTCTTGTAGGCTAACTGCACACTGTAGCGCTGCATTCGCAGCTGGTCATGGACGTCAACACCGCCCATCCAGCGGTGGTAATCCCGTACGAGTTCTGGTGCAGGAACAGCCTTCATCTCTCCATGAACACGACGCACTGTAATCGACAGAGCATTTGGAAAATTAGTATCGCAATTCCTGTAGAGTCTAGATGCGTACGTACGGACTGTGCTGGATCGTCGACTGCCTCCTGTCGACAGCATGTGCACCGGAAGCCGGTCCATCTATATGACCGCCGTCAGTTGAGGACATTGCTTGTTTTCAGCGAATTTAGTGGTTCCCTGCGGAGGGACCATCACCTTTTGCTTGTTTACGGTTCTCGTTTACTTCTTCGTAATGACGTTCTTGGCGTAACCAGAGCGGTCCGTCTGGATCGTTCCTGTCTCAAATACACCCGACGATGCAGTAGTTCCAGCGCGAGCTTCACCGAGGTGTAGAATCTGTCGGTAATCACCAATCGCGACGGGGATGTCGGTGACGGCGGGCATAGTGCACTCAAGTTCCGCAGCACTGCGGCTTCACCAGAGTTGTTGTCTTTCGGTATAGGTGTGCGCAAGTGCGCCTTGGCGCCACAGTACACTTCAATTCTGTAGACCAAGCAAATACAGTGATAAAGTTAGCGTTATGTTTGATTTCCACGTACCGATCACTCGTTATGTTGTCAATCATCCAACATAACGACTTAGACCAAAACAAATCCGTGGCGAGTAGATACTCACCACGGATGAACAAACCTCATGCAGTACGCTGTCTTGGCACAAGCAGCAACGAAAACCTTCGTCCCCCACTTGGGGGGCTTGTCCTTGTTGAATTGTCGGGTAGGATTGTATCTGGAACGCGACGGCAATGTTGCTTCGTCAAAGCTGATGACGGGGGGGCACACGATAGCCGCGGGCAAACGTCCGTTGTAGCACGTCGACGGCTGGACGTATCTTCCATGTTCGGTCAGTGCTTGCCTTCGGGGACTTGTTGTTGGAGAAGTGCAGGTAGCCCATGATGTGGAAGAAACGGTTCTTGCTCATGAATAGGCCGAACCGATTGGCAGGCATTGCCCCCACCTTTGCCATGGACCAATGCGCCGCAATGCCTTTGCGAATCGGCGCTAGCATTCTGGCAATAAGCAGGGCCATCACCCATAGCACCTCATACGCGTCAATGTCCTCAACTCCATCTAGACGCCGCCGAATGTTCCCGAGATCCTCCACTTCGCCACCACCATTACGCTGCTGCGTCCGAATCGCCCGTGCGCGCTGCGGAATCGACTGCCGGTGGTAGGTGTTGCTTTCAACAGCAATCTGAGCCCAGAGCTTGGGCGGCATGAAGTAAACAGGAGCGCCAATGGGTCCTCTGCGACTGCGAGCACACTGTTGGTAGGCCCATACGGCCCATCGTACAGATCGGCGTACGTGGGATCCGGCCCAAACTTGGTTTCGTCTGTAAACAGTGTCAAAATCACTATGTTAGCATTTATGTTGGAGATGTATCCTATTGTCAACTTATGTTGAGTACAATCAGCATAACTTACCGTACTCCCACCCGGTTTCCCTCATTGATGTGATGTACTTGCTGTCCTTCGCAGCTGACGAGCATACCGACTCCGGAAGCTCCTCCAGCTCAGCATCAGATTCTTCGTCGGTCAGCGAGCCGATGTCCCAGTCTCCATCCCAGCTATCATCATCTGCATCTTCGTCGTCCTCCGGTTCCTCTCGCATCTCAAAGTCTTCATCGGAGTTGAGGCCAGTACAAACCACAGCCCCTGCAGACATCAAATTGGGATCACCATCGACAACACAAACCAGGGGAACCGTAACCGGCGCATTCACATAATCCCCGGTCGGAACTTCGTCCTCTCCATCACTTGGTATGGCCTACAAACCCACACACGCTTATGTTAGTCATATGTTGGATAAAACTCAACATCATGAGCTTTATGTTGGACTTGACCAACATCCGTACCTCGTCGTCGTCACCACTCTCTCCTTGGAGGATTCTGCGACGACGCTTCCGTGATTCCATCGTCTCCACGAGCTTTCGCTTACCTGAGCGGGTTGCGTCCGCCCGTGTGCTGCTGCTCATCACAACAGCCGGCGCAGTGCCTGTTGTCGCCTCTCCCACAATCGTCGAAACAATGCTAGCCACCGCACCCGCCACCTCTGATGCGACATCTGCAGCCGGCGGAATCGCTGAAGCAGCAGCGGTAGCGTCTACGGCGGCGGTGGCTGGCGCGGACTCCACCCTCCACATGGCCGGCGTCTGCGCAGGCGCTTTCTTTCGACTTGGTGCCTTCTTCGTCTTGCCCGTCGTCTTTGCTTCCGCGGGGGCCGCCCTCTCCTCCTCCTGGGTGTCGATCTCCTCCGCTATGACCGCCTTAGCATCCTTCGCGTCCGTCTTCGCATCATCCGCGGCCGTCTTTGCCTCCGCCGCAGCCTCCTTCGCCTCTGCTGTTATCGCCTTCGCCGCTGCTTTCTTTTGTGGCGCTGCCGCCGCTACCCTTGCTCTTGCTTCCTTTTCTTCTGCACGGCGGAGTCGTCTCTCGCGACGCAGAGCGTCCAGGCACTTCTGCTTCTCTGCTGGTGTCAACGTGTGGCGCGGCGTCTTGCCGGTGGGGGCGACCATTGTTCTCCGTCCGGTCGTTTTCTCGAATGACAGGATTCAGTGGCCGTCGGCCACCAATTTTGATGGGTGAGTGTATCCTTTCTCTGACACCTTGAACCGAGCCCGCAGGAAAGGCAAACCTAATCCTGTGCATTGGTCCATTTTACACACACAAAATTATCTTAGGTTTTGTATGACCGGGTAATCGGAGATGGTCCATACAAAATCCAAGTAAAACGGGTGCTTATGTTGAGCGTTCCAACATAACATAGATGCTGCGACAGGAAGGAATTAGGGTATACACCGCTTATGTTGAGCGTTCCAACATACGGGAACTAAGCGGTTAACCACACGGCGGGCTTGTTGTTCATTGCGCCTTTTGTTGTATGCTTGTGCTCTTTCTTCTCATGTTTGTGACGAAGCGGATTTGCTTTCTTCAACGCTCGCTCTTCAATTGCCTGCTCCTTGGCTTTCACGCGGACCAATTCGTACAATTTCCGAACGTTGCACTTGGCCTCCGGAACACGATAGTCCAGCTCATTCTGGACCTTGTTCTTCAGTCCTTTCGGAAAAGAGCAGACGATGATGAAGCCATGTTTTTTTTATCAGAGAGTTACACAAATGAAAGTACTCAATCACTCTCGCGTCAATGTCGGTGTTGGACATGTTCATACGCAGCTCCACGAAACAGCTCCTTCACGTCAGGCAGTTCCTGGTTCTGAAAGCTGTCCGTGATTTCGTGAATCTTCTCCAAGAGGAAATCATCAGTCACACTGCTCTGCTCCACTCCCCAACAAACCTCACACAGGGTCTCCTACACGTTAGCTTCGAACGAACTCTTCACGCTTTTCATCACTGCAGCGACGTCTTCTTTACCATCTTTGCAGCGGTCCTTGATGTACTCTTCGTACTCCTTCCTCAATTTCAACCACTCCACCAGCGCTTCGCGCGCCATGGATAACACCTTGGGTGGATTCACGATGGCGAAAATCGGGTGTGGCACACGCGCAACCTGGCGGTTTGTCGTCGACTCCAGACCTGAGTCGCCTCCCTGAGCCATGTTGTCTCCACTCCGTTCATCTGTGAAGAGAAAGGTCTCATGGTCTCCGCCGTCCTTGGTTGATGTCGTCGCCATGATTCTTCTCCTGTCGGTCGGTGTTGCTGAACCCGCAACTAAAGATATCTTTGTAGTAGGTTTCGGAACACTACGAGGGAAGCTGGCGCTTCCGGGCAAACCAAGGTTCTGTTGTTGGTTTAGCAAAACTCAAAGTGATCTCTGTCTCTACCTGCTGCTAGCTGTCGGCGGTTTCTACCGTCGACTTCTGCGAGCGCCTTCTACCAAACCGACCTCTCTGTCGGTCGCATTTGTTTCGCTACTTCTATATTTATCCTAGTGCCAGCTTGGTGGCGTCTATCCGTAGACGTCACCCGATGAGTGGGCGGGGCTTGCTTCTATGGAGCCCTCCACTACAATGAGACCGTGAACTTCCAGCCCCCCCCCCCCAGCTTGAACTCGATGAGATTTGATTCTGGGCTGGAATAACATACTTCTTCTCTATCGTGTTGGGTTGGTTCCCAGGGACTTGAATCACATTCATCACGTGAAGTGGAGAAGACGGACGGTTTGGTGCCACTTGTCCGGGTACTGAGGGTTGTTATTAAGTACCGAAGTGGAAAATTCGACGTCTCCTATTGTATTATAACAACTACTTATTGCGCTTTCGTTGCCGGTTGCAACAAAATCGTTGCGTACCGTAGCACATCCGACAGAGCGCACACAAACTTCATTTCCCGAGTAAGAATAAAAATACGCAGATTCTGGATCAGCCAAATTACAGTATAGACACCTTGAAACTGGTACCAAGATTACCTGGAATATATGCTGATTGTTCAAGGTCTTCTTCAGCGAGTTCACTAAAACACCTATATTGGCCTGACTGTCGAACGTTTAGATCTCGACAACTAACAAAGTGTACTGCAATCCTAATGACAGCTGAATAATCCAAGCCGATACCGATACGGCTTGCTCTTGGGATATCGCACAAACTTTTATGAAGCGCTCTGCAATATTCTAGATGACGGTAAGAACTGGCCGCGTCGGTTAGAATTCGTGGTCTACTGGGAAAGAAATCGAGAGAAAGTGATGGTCCCATGACCCATTCCTGTGGATACTAAAAATCTTGATCATCTTGATCATTTATGCAACGATCGTCACCAACGTAGGTTTTATATATGAATATTATATGATAAAACCTATTATTATTCACTTAGGTCACCTTATGATGAACAAACCATGTTAGTCAATAACAACATAATTTCCAGCTCTTACTGTATCAGTCTTCACAAACTACTTCGAAGTGTCGTTTACATGCAGTAGGCATGTTTTTAGCAGTGATACACCAAATGACCTCAGTACCTGAGCGACTGCCCCTAGCTTCAAAATTGCGCCGCTACGACGGACGGTCGTCGTTGCACTATAGTAGTTGCCTTGCTGGCTGGTCTTCCGCGCTAGAACTTGAAGTATCATAATAGGTGGGCGACCTACCAGTTTAAGTAGACTCGCGAATTTCCATTAACCCGGGGCAGGAATGCTAAAAGTGTCATAGGGTTCTTGGATGCTGGGGTACGAGGAGATCAAAGAGTTGATCATCTTGAGTAACACTTGCCCCTAAGCCTTCGCTCTTCGAAGGGTCTCGAGCCGTAAAACAGCCCAAGGACGTCGTTGGAAACTTGCATAGCAGTCGAATACGCCTTGGCCAAAGGATAGGAACTTCTTCCAGCTGACATAGAGTGATTTCCTTCCCTCTCAGCAGTCTATCTTGTATTAATTGCTGCGCATATCTAAAGAAAAGTCGTTAATATTCGTTGCGAATCGAGAATGCGCTCAATGATCAAAGTTTGAAATGACAAAAGAAATACCACGCTCCGAACCAAAGGCGCGCACGAGCGCACGGGTGAGATGCACTACATGTAGTACATTTATCAGACAGCCAGACGATTATGAAGTTTTTTTGTTTACGGTAGCAACAGCCCAACTGCTAAGTTTACTCAAGGTATTATTGATGCACTGTGCCTTGTCAGTGTCCAACGTGCACTGTGGCATTCGTACGCTTACAGTTACCTCATTTCCACTCCTCGAAGGTCCTGGATAAACGAGATAATAAGGAGAGAATGAGCTTCTTCCGTGCTGATCAAGGCCCTATCGCGTCACTGGAGGATACTCTCGCTTTCGTCGACTCTTTGGAGTGGGAAGACGGAGTCGGTTTCAGCCTTGACAGCTCTACAAGTAGTACCAGCTTCGACTTCTGTAGTGCGGTCACAACTTCCAGCGCGCCGATCCAGAGTGCTGGTGGTCCCTCGCCGAATCGAGTTGACGACCTTGTCAAGATGTCCCCGGAAGTCATCAAGACGAACTTGAAGAAGCGGCGAGGAAAACCCAAAAGGAAGAGATGCACGTTGAGCTCATCGACGCGACTGCAGCAGCGGAAGAAGGCTGAGATACTGTACTTACGGAAACGAGTACAGGAAATGGAGGACTATATCTAAAACTGGAATGAGTTTTCGAGTGATTTCTTGTTTGTTGTGATTTCCTGAATATTGAGCTGCATGTTAAAACTGGAATGAGTTTTCGAGTGATTTCTTGTTTGTTGTGATTTCCTGAATATTGAGCTGCATGCGTTATCGGCGGAAAGTCACTCTGAAATACATTTCAGAAAATTGTTGAGTGAAACTCCTGGAATTGTTGAGTAAAATCCCTAAAAACTCAGCTATAATGCCCCAGCGACCAACGCGGTAGTTTGCCTTGAAGAGAAAAGGCAAACCGCACACTCACGTGGGGAGCAGAAATTAAGCTTGCACTCGGAGATAGGCCAACTTGAATGTCAGTTCGTCCAAGCCCGAGTCGGATTACTTTTCCTGGGTCTCCACGATACGCAAGGTACAGTATTCACAGTCGTGGTCGTGAACCTCTACGTGGTATGTACCGTACAGTAGAGTTTCTAACTGGATAAAGCCTCACGGGTCTGAGTCAGGAGGGGGTCATTTTCGCGCACGCACGACTCCGAAGATGGGGACGAGAAGGCCGTGGCACTCGGGATATCCTATTTTCGCGCACGCACGACTCCGAAGATGGGGACGAGAAGGCCGTGGCACTCGGGATATCCAGTCGCCTTGCAAACCGAGCAGCATTTCTCGGAAGACTTGGCAGTCATTGTGACACCGTGGGGTTCCGCCACATTATTGTCTTCCAGGGCATGGCAGCTCGAAGCTGCCTTAAGAACTCCTGACACAGCACCGCTCTTGGTTTTGATCGTTCCTTTGCCACTCTTGAGCCAGCATGTGCCGCTGTTGTAGTTCGTCCAAGTAAACGCGACGCAACCATTTGTGCTGGAGCAGATAGAGCAGCATCCATCCGCAGAGGAGGTGTATGACTTGCCAATGTCACCACCCTGGAAATTCACATCATTTTCCAGAGGCGAGCAAGTGTCGTCGGAACTGCCTTCGTTGGAAACAATGTAGCTCTTGGCCTGGTCAGCGGCCTCACGACCAATGTACATGACGAAATCGTACGGATTCACGGTGCTCTCCTTCATCGCACTGGCGTCGGCGACGAACACGTTCTCCAGACCTACGACACCTAGATTTTCATCTGCGCAACGTTCGATGTCGCTGGCATCACTTGAGGCATAGCAGGTGCCACCAAAGAAGTAGGAGATGTAGCTGTCGGTGGACGCAACAAGATCAGCGATGGTGGCCGGATCCGATCCAGTGTCAGAGATAAAAGTTGCTCCGTTGTCTTCCATGACACGAACCATTTTCTGGACGTATAACTGCATCGCTGCAAGATCACGAGGTGTGCCGAAGTACGCATCTCCTTCGTTGAATGCGCGCCAGTCACCGTTGCCGTCAAACCCAGAATGCGCTCGAGATTCAGGGTTGGTCACATACATTGCGATCGTGAAGGCGTTCTCTTTCTGCCCAAGTTCACCGAAACCATGAGTGAGAACGTTTGACTGGAACTCGTATACGCGGCCTTGAACATCGTAGCTCTCGTAGCTAATTAGCGTCAGACCTGCACCAGCCCAAGGTCCGGTGCGACTCTCGTTCATGTACTGATCAATAGCCTCGGCAGGCATATTGTCGAAGATGAATGACTTCATCTCAGGGTGCGAGAACGACACGTACATGAGATTCGCGTCGAACAAATTGCGCCCAACATTCGGGTTGGCGACTCGCCCTGCGTCTTGAGCAACACCGTGGAAGCCACCGACTTTTTCAAGGAGCTCAATCTGCGAGTTTGGACCAACTCCGCTTTGGATCAACACTTTGGGCGTTCCGAGAGCACCGGCCGCCATCAAAACAGCACCACGCGCGCTTACGAATACCTGGGATCTGCCGTTGTAGACCAACCCAGTAGCTCTTCCTCCTGTGTCGCGCACCAAGTAGTCGACTTTAGCTTCAGTCAAGAGCTGGACGTTGCTACGAGTACTCATCGGACCCCAAAATGCGGCAGCAGGTGAATCACGCTGACCATTCTTAATTTTGAAGGGAGCATGGCCGAATGTCTTGTGCTTGTTGTTACGAGCGTCTGGATCGTTGAGTTTAGCTTCGGAGTAGCCCAGTGACAGCAAAGCCTTTGAAACGAGAGAGTAGCCTTCTTGTGTGTACCATTTCCCGTCAGGAGAAGGAACATCCGTGTGCCCGTGTATTTTTTCGTTCTCGTCCATCAAGGCGTTCATCTGGGACGCTGGAAATGGCCATTGCGACTGGTTCGTGTAGACATCAGGCGGACGAAAGTAAGTCGCCGAGTTGATGGACGAACACCCGCCGACGGTCTTGCCGAGCCACATGTAGGCGTCCGAGATCCAGTCGACACGGTACTGCTCGTTTGCCGGGTTGTACATGATGAGATCGTACTGCCCGGGGATGTCAAACTTGGTTAGTCCACTTCCTTTGGCGTAGTCGGGTGCATCAGTCCCGCCCGTTGCAGCCATGGACTTGGGTCCGGCTTCGAGGATCAGCACAGACACGTTCGGGTCACGCGACAAGTACTCGGCAGCTACGAGACCCCCAGGACCGCTACCCACCACCACAACATCGAACGTGTCGGCGTCAACGGTGAAGCACATGCCAGAAAGCTGGTGACACGCATCAGGAAGAGCTTTTGAAGAGTGCTTGATGACTTGCAACTGAAGTAAAAAGGTAGGTTGGGAAGTGATCCCATCCAAATTGCAATGGGCCATTGCAATTTGAAGCATAAGATGAGCAGGTGTGCTGTGAGCTGATTACCAGTTCTGTGGTAGAGGTTTGAAACCATTCTGATGTGCCATCTACCAGGACAACTGGTTTGTATCGCCCGCGTCGCATGGTCCGAAGTTGTGAGCACAAGGAAGCAATATGGATGCTATCCGGATACACTGTACGCTCACCAGAAAATCCTGCAGCCATATTAGGGTTGCCTCTGTACTTTGACATGATGCCATAGGTGGATATTTTACAGGCAAGTCGACGCTGCGTTTACCAGTCAACAACTTCAATGGGTACTTGAAGCGCACCACAGCTTTGATTTACGCTACTTCACGGAATAAATAGCATGGGAACGAATACTTTATAATATACCCCACGCTGCGTTTAGGACAAATATCGCTGTCAATACGCATCATCCTCGCGCGCTATTCCGTTGTTTCGGCGCAATATTATTCATCACCTAGTAAATTATGCGTCGGCAATTACACCGACGGAGGGCTCGGCAAGTGGTTGATGTTGTTGAGCGCCATGGCGTGGTACGTCTGTGTCGCGTGGTCGAAGTCGATGACATTGACGCACGTGTTGTCCTGGTGGATCTCCGTCATGTGATTCAGCTCACCGTGCAGCATCTGAGCCAGAACGATCTTGTTGAAGCGACCGTGCGTGACCATCAGCACCTGCTCCTTGGGGGGCGTGTTGCTGACAACCTCCGTGATCTTGGAGACGCCTCGCGCCACGACCTCCAGCGGACTCTCGCCACCGGGCCACGCGACGTTGAACTCGCCCTGCTCCCACCTCTTGAACATGGTGTTGATCTGCTCCTCGTGCATCTCCATCGGGTGGCCTTCCAGCTGTCCGAAGTTCATCTCCTCAACTTCACGGAACGTCTGCACCTCAATCTTCGGGTGGAGCTGCGCCACGGTGTCTGCGGTCTGGAAGGCGCGCGTGAGCGCGCTGCTGTAAATGGCCGTGAGTGGCACGTCCTTCATGGCCTTAGCGAGACACTTGGCCTGCTCCAAGCCCTCGGCGTTCAGCGGCATGTTAACGCCGCGACCTTGAAGCTTCCGCTGCATGTTGTAGTCTGTGGAACGATTAACTCATCAACGGTTAACTTCCGATGCAATGCGCGACTAGCAGGATGGACACAATGGTCCATTTCATTTTGCTCACCTGTCTGGCCGTGACGACATAGGTACAGTCTGGAGTATCCTTCCGCCACGGGCGGCAGTTGCTGGGCGACACTGGGAGACTTGTTCTCGCCATCATTGATCAGGTCGAGTTGCAGCTGGAAGTCGACGGAGTGCTGGCGGTGCGGAGGCATGTTGGCTGAGAAGTGGCGGCTTCGTGGACGCAGATAGCGATATGGTGACCGGGTGCGCGACACGAGGCTAAAGTCTGAATAACGCATAGGGAGCATGATTGCATCCTCAGGCTCGAGGATGAACGGCCAAGAGACGGTCAGTATGTGACACCGTGCAGCTTGCTGTGCGGCAGGACGGGGATCGCGATTAGGCACGAATAGGTGAGCGCTAGGTGTCCGGTATTGTGAAGGACACGGTCCAATGACCAGGCGATACAACCAACTGGGACGAATCATTCTGCGTCACGACCAACTGCCCCTATAGTGACAACCGCCGAGTCCGCCCTCGCGACCCGAGCGGCGAGCACTGCAATCGCACGACACCACAAGAATTTTGACGTGTGCGTGGCTACAGTACAAGAAAGATTGCAATGTCAAATGGGCACGTTGCCGTTGCTGTTGCCGTTGTGAGAGTGCGTTGGCGGGAACGCGATGGCATTGCTACCGACTTAACTTTTTTACGACGTAGCGACCAGTGGTAAATCTCATGTCAGTTGCCTTTTGTGATCCATGGTTTCAGCAAGTTTTATAGTCGGCAAAATACTACATAAATTTCACTTACAGCGTCAAAATGGAGGAGTTGGCGGAAGAGGACACCCCGCTATTGCTCCGGCGAATTTTGTTATGCCTCTTCTTGGCCAGCACGAGCCCCACGACTGCAATCACGCAGCACGTGGCGCCAACGATGACGTTGAGCGCTGCGCTGGGCGACTGGACCAACTTCTCGAGCTCCGACTCGGACGATGCACTTTTCGGGGTTGAGGCTGACAGAGCCACCTGGTGGTTGGACGACGACGCCGAGAGTGGTGCGGCGGTGGACGTCGTCGCACTGCTGTCGTTCTCTGTGGGTGGAAAAACACACTCCCAATGACTGGCGGAGGCGAGCACGCAGTGTGCGTCCACGGGTGCCATGCAGCCTGCTGCATAGCTCGGGGACGACTGGAGGCAGTTCGCGATCGCGGCAGTTCCCTTGGACGGACACGTGCCCCACGCGGGCGTCGACGACCCATCGGCAACGCTGCCGCACACTGGTCCCAAGATGCAGTAGGTGACACCCCCTTTGACGGTGACGCGAGAGCATGACACTTGCTTTTCATCGCTGATGTCGTCGGTGAACGTGATGAACTTCCGGAGCGACGCCATGTTCGTGGTTCCTGCACGGAAGTCGTGGAGTGAAAGCGATCGCCGCCCTCTGGTCTCACTTTGAGCGGGGGGAGATCCGGTCTCTCTCCCTCCACACATGTTCACACGGACCAGAAGCACCACGCGCAGACCAAGAACGAGCCCTCCTGCCACATGACGCCCAGCTATTGCACATTCGCGCGCGGCTAACGTCAAAAATGAATCGGTGCAGTGTATTACCAGCTCAACACACGTGTACATGTACAAAAAGGGCAGTTACGAGTGTGCCGACGAGCTGGTAGAGGAGTGCGCTGTCGAAACCATTGGAGAGATCTCGGAGTCTATCATATATCCGTGGTAGACCTATGAGGAGCCACTTTTTGTTTAGCTTGAAAAATGTATGTGAACCTGATCCGACCGATACACCACGGGACGCCAAGGGAGCCACTCCTACTAACTTAATTTTGTATTGGATTTGCCCGGGGGTGATGTGCTGAAGAGGGCGTCGCTTCAGAAGGGCATGCAGTGCATGATGCACAGCTTGTTCCTACGGCTTCATTTTCGTCCATACTGAACCGTCCACAGCGCTGCTGTTTACAAAATAAATCACGATCTGGAGGCTGTGTTGTAAAGCCCAAGATCTCGGCTAACATCGGAGCCCAAACCTGCAGCAGAATTC
>JAIKVD010000119.1:2265-31210 GCA_024679075.1 Phytophthora uliginosa | reverse complement strand
GCACCTGCTGCTGGCGCTGCAGCCGCACGGGCTCCATGGGTGTGGTTGGTCGTTTCCTGCGGAGGGCTCCGACAGCGCGCAAATCCGGGAATGCTCAAAATATAAATCAGCGACCTGGAATAGGCCTTGAAGTTGTTGCAAGATCGCGAGCGGCCCGGGAGTACCGTAGAGGAGAAAATCGGAGCAAGAGTTGTACATGGAGATGATATAGATTATGTAAAAGTACAGGTTGTTTAGTGACGTTAACGTCCTCGAAAGAATATTTGTTATAGAAGGTATATACGATTTGATATTATTATTTTGCCATTTTGTCGCTAAAAAATAGCGCGGCGTTTCACGGAGCTATTTTTGCGTGCAGGAAAGGATGGTCACCAGTGCTTATACTCTGCTGTGCGCGCACCTGATAGTTTTTGGCTTCGCTGCGTGGGATGCTGGTCAGATTCGCAAGGTCTCAAATTCTTGCTTTGCAAGCATTTGACTCTCTGTGCGGCAGCGTCCAGTCGGTGGTTGGGTGCTGCACCCGGTGCAGGCTGCTATCATAATTGTACCGTGGAGTGCAGTAGGTGGTACAACTAGCCGGCGAAGCTTCCTGGCGCGTTCGTGGGGGACTAAGCTTCGTTTTACTGGAGTGGCAGGAAATTGTCTACAAGCCAACAGTCTACATTCATGTACAGTCCACAGGTCTTGGCTAAGGTTGCGTTCGGGTGGAACACAATTTAAAATATGCAATATCGTCTAATATGCATGCAGTATTTTACAACCAAACTCGATTTTGCCCCGTATTCCATTTTTAGAACATCCATGGAAGGCTAGTAGCACCTCCTGGGCCAGCAACCCAAGCAAAGGAGGTGAAATATACGGATATCGCTTAAGTCACGTTATAAAATATTGGTAAAAGCGATCGCAACTCTTGGTTCACTTTGGCATTTGCCATGCAGGACCTAGGAGGAGAAGAAACCGGACGAGGAGAAGTACCCGGACAGGAGAAGCCCCGCTCTCCGATGCGTCCCTTGTATCATTGTTCAGAGATGAAGCTCTGACATACCGTCCTGTAGCAATTACATACGAGACTTGACTGGGGGCAGGTCGCTTTGGCTACAGGAACGGTTAGCAGACTTGTGGAGTCTTTCGGTCCGACAATTATGTTGAAGTGGTGGTTGTGAATGGCGGTGACGAGAAGGGAGAATTCTAGAAGAGGAGCCCACGGACTTCTCGGAATTGCTCGTGCACGAGTGCACTCCCCTTAACGGGGATCAGTATAGTCAAAGTAGGTCTTCGGGGGGGGGGGAGGGGGGGGGTTGATGCTTGTGAAGCTTTCCCCTACACAACAACACTTGAGTAAAACATGACTTATTTTAGAATTTGACCTGAACCAACACATCGATCTTTCCTGTCCTACCTGGCAAGTAGTTTTAGCGGGCCGCGCAGTATTCACCCTCGCGAAGCCCACAAAAACGAAGTGCATCTGAGAGTCTCGGACTTTTATTATACCACCAAATATTAAATATTTCATGTAGCTCGTCGTACTGTGGCAGTGCACTGCATTGAAACGATTTGGCATCGGGATGATATCCAAATACTCAGCCCAAACATAATCCGGAGCTGTTGGCCTTCCAGTGGTAGGGCATCGGCCAAAACCACTATTGCCCAATAGTGATGCATAAAGTCCGTATTTCTTCTTCAGCTGCTGAAGGCGACTCTGCAGCTATGGCTTAGAGAAAGTTTGACCTACTTGAGCATTGATGCTGTTTAGTATACGCGTCCATGTCTGCTTCTTGAATCCAGCTTAACCCTCCCAAGTCTGCGAGCTTCGGACAACAGAACTTGAACAAATCTAATCCCAGCTTCGTCGTTCCAAGCACCAACCATTGTAGAAAAAGGAAACAAGTTCTCTGGATTTTTAATCCAGAGTACTTACGAGAACGCAACTCGACGTAAAAAAACTCTATTCCTCAATACTTATATCCTAAGAAAAAAACGGTGTAATAAGGATACTTGCGAAATATCTCCGCAAGATTATGCACCTGTTATCTCAGAACCGTTCCTGTTATTTTTTTTCGAAAAGGGCGTATATCCCTTCAAAATAGCATCGTCTAGGCTAGAATTGTAAATTCTTGGTACATCCTTGATACAAACGCTTACGCAAGAACCTGTAAGATAATATAACCGGATCAAAACGAAAACAATCAAGTGAATGTTGACCCTGTCCGCCAGGAGCAACATCAAAACCCAATCACCCACTGAATGTTGCGCGAAGAGTCGTGGGTTAAACAAAACGTAGCTGGTAAAATTAAAAAAAAACACTGGGTGTTACGTATCTCTTGGGTTATAGAAATATTGTAAGCACTCTATTACATGAACAAGTTTTAGCAGATGCTGCGGCTGCGAAGCAGGCGAAGCAGATGTGAAGGAATCTTACCTCAATCTACTGCTATAAGAGTCACATTCTACGTGTTTTTCAGCACGTCAATAAGTAAAATCCAGAGCTTCCCCGTGTGAAGCACGGCATTAGTTTGTGAATGAGCGCGAGTGTATGCTAAGGTCGCAAGTTTTTTCAAGGCGGATAGTGGATAAGATTTTGAGGACGACGAGACCACATTTCAGATCATGCGGGATACATCGCCATATTCGGCGATAAAGAAAATAGAATTTTGAACGCGATAATGGTCGACCGAACAAATCACGATTTGACACTAAATCGCAAACACGCAATTTGTACAAAGAAAATGCGAAATATTGCAAAACTTCCTCTCGCAACTAACAGTTTGCTGATAAGTTCTTGCAGGATTTTAACTGCGCAATAGGGGAAAGGCCACAGGCTACGGTGCGAATGGAGATGAGAATCCCACCAACATAGCGTTATGCTCCATACAAGAGAATTGCGCTGGTAGCGCTAGTTTTATAGCGTTCTGGTAGTGCTACGTTTAAATGTAATTGCGCATCTCCTGCGCCTGCTTCACAGCCGCAGTATCTGCGCGCGACACTTAGGTAATATTTACGTAATGTACATGATGTCAATTGCTGAAACCATCATTCAATCACGGAACCACCCTGCATAGTATACGGATTTCTTAGGAACTATCCGTAGGGGAGGGTTCCCGGAATTTGGAGCCAAAAAGATCAACTATCATTCAAAGCACTATCAATCAATCTAGCGAGCAGACTTGGTCACCACCACCACCACCGCCAGTCTTGCTTTTTCGGTCGCCGCAGCAGCCCCCCCCGTACTCACGGCAAAAATCGCTGCCGTGACGCCGAAGTAGCTAGACTCACCTCGGTACGGGATTGAAATCGGATACGCACAACCACTCGCAACCATCTATGCCGCTCACTACTAGTCGCCTGGCACCATCGTACTTAACGTTTTCCATCATCTCTGGAATCGTATATCCTACTCAAATAGTTGGCTATTTCATGTTGGTCAGCTGCCTGTGTCTGAGAACAAGCAGCAGCTCCTACTCGTGGGTTGCGTAAGCAGTGGGTTGCGTAGACAGGAACGGACTTGAGATGAACCTGGTCGCCAGGATCTCTAGTGCACTAACCTTCCTGTGATTCTTCCTCGTTCTCCTTTAGACTAGGCACACTAAGAGATCGGTCAGTTGAAAATACACGGAGCGAACCGCAAGAGCTCGCTCACATTTCTTAGGAGTACAGAGTGTACCAAACCTACAGATTAAGAGTCTTGTTCGCTCTTACCACAAGCAGAGCCATGGTTACCCGCACGTCCCCCCGAACGAACACTCGCGCGTCTAATGCTAGCACGAGCACCGCAGCCACGCCGTCTCGCACTAAGGCGACCCCCTTTCGTGCCAAGAGAGCCGCCAAGACTCCTCCTCCTCGTGCCAAGACGGCCACCAAGGTGACCCCTCCGAGACAGCGACAAGCGGCACTTCGCGTGGCGATCTCGCCGGCGCCGAGCAGTACGCGACCTGGCATCACTGCCACCACGGCGGCTCCACGTCAGCAAACGCAATCCAGCCCAAGCTCCGACTCGGACGCAGACGGCATCGCGTCTGACCAGGACGACAGTGACGACAGCGGGGCCGGGGCGAATGGAGGCGACGGTGACGACGGAGACGGCGGTGACGATGATGGCTTCGAGAGCGACGGCGACGGCAGCAGCGATGAGGACGACTCGCACACGAACCACTACAACAACCCAATTGCCGTTGCCGTCCGGAAGCTGGGAGTCGGCGGCAAGCCGAACCTGAAGCAGCTCTCACTTGAGTCATTCACGGGGCGCATCGAGCCCGGTGAGTTTGACAGCAAGGTGCGAGCCTGGTGGACAGAGTTCTACGGCCAAATGTTGGCGCACAGCTTCGTGACAACCACCGGTGGACCGAGCTGATCAAGTGCAGCTTCCTTCAAGCATCGCTCAAGGGAGACGCGTCCAAGTGGTTCGACCGAGCGTGGATGTCGAAGCCCAAGATGAGTCTGCAGCAAGCAGGCAAACTACTGATTCGCCAGTACTCGACGAAGATCGGCGAGGACGCCATCCGCGACAAGATTCGCGGCGCCACCAAGCATTCGAACGAAAGCTACGAGATGTTCTCGCAGCGACTACAAAACATGGCCGACTCATTACCCGGCGGGGTCGGCAAGACGTCAAACGCCAATGCCGCTTTGTGAATAAAGCGTGCCCGAGCCAGGCCACGCAGCTTGACTTCTGGCTGTCGACCCGGACCCACAAAGTCCGACCACGGGCAGCCATAGACAAGCTGGTAGGTCTCCTCGGTCGACTCACGAAGTAGGACGGAGTGGCTGCGGGCGGTGATGCCCCCAAGAAACACAAGCCAGTTGCTGCGCCCGTCGCGAAATCGTTCGCAGCGATGGCAACGGTAGTCGACCGAAAACGCAAGAATGGAGGTGGAGGCGGCGAACGCCCGTCCAAATACGGCCCATATGTACAACCTGCATGGGTTTCCGAGAACACCCTGTGCCACAAGTGCAAAGGACGGGGCCACAACGCCCGAGACCCCGCGTGTCCCAAGAACACAAAACAAAGAAGGAGTCGCCACTGGAGCTCGCGGTCCTGAAGGCCACCGCCGAAGATTCCGCGTGAGGGGCCGGCGTCGGATGGCACAGAATCCATATGGATTCCGGAGCATCGTACCATCTGACGGGCCACCATCACGACCTTCGAAACACAAGAGAAATCTCGCCGCCTAAGCACTTCACAGTAGCCGATGGAAGGACGGTGTTGATCGGCACGGTGGGAGCTGCATGTGCAAACGGTGGTGAAAGACAGCATAGGCAAGTGCAAGTATTTCGACCTACTCACTCCCAACGTCTACCATGTGCCAGGCATCTCGATCACGTTGCTCTCGGTGTCTCGGCTCGTTCAAGCTGGAAAACACGTCATGTTCACCAACAACTCATGGTCAGTCACGCAAGGAAAACGGCGGCAACTCGTGCTCGTGGCCATCCCTGTGGACGGCGTCTACGAGGTGGTGACTCCAACGTCAAGCTTGCACAGTCGCACCGGCGCAGTGCTCGCGGCCACCAAGACCCCCATGCCCGAGTCGCTGCTCACTTGGCATCGCCGACTCGGCCACTTGAGCTACGGTGCCTGCCGGGCGCTCGCAACGAGCCACGCTGTGACGGGCATGACTCTCGAAGCTGGGCCAGACCCTCCACCGTGTGTGTCGTGCGCAAGGGCCAAGATCACGGAAGCGCCAGCACCCAAGACGAGAACGAGCAATGCCGTTATGGCCTCTAGGGTGTCACATCAACCTGGCCGGGCCAATCGAGCGCTCATACCACGGCTCCGAGTACTTCATGGTCGCGGTGTACCAGGACTCCGTCAAAGTCTACGGGCTGAAAACGAAAGATGAAGCAGGAGAGCGCACGGCCGAGTTCATGGCCTACGTGAAGCGCCAGTCAACCGTGCCCATACGAAACTTGAAGGTGGTGAAGACGGACGGCGGAGGTGAGTTCAGGACGTCGGACTTCCGGCAACTCGTGGCTGAGCAGGGGCTTCAGCACTAGCACTCCGTGCGCTATCGAAGCAGCCAAAACGGCGTAGCCGAGCGCGCAATCCGCACAGTTACGGAGATGGCATGCGCGATGCTGCTCGACTCCCAACTCCCGCACTACCTCTGGGAAGATGCGCTCAACCACGCAGTGTACGTGCGCAACCGGGTTCCGAAGAAGGGGTCAGCGACCACGCCACTCGAGAAGTTGTTCGGGACGAAGCCGTCACTTCGTCATCTGCCCGTGTTTGGCCAATACGTAGTCATCAGAGTGCCGGAAAAGGTGCGCCGGAAACGGTTCCGTTTCGATGGGCGCGGTGATCTAGGTGCCTTCATCGGCTTCTCCGACGCCATCAAGGGCTACAGAGTCTACGTACCGGGCAACACTCAGCGAATCGGAGAAAGTGCCGGGGTACTGGCTCTGGACCGCATGCTCTACGACGAGGTTGTTCTGCCAAGCGACGATGTCCTACCGCCGCCGGCAGAAGGGGGAGGAGAGGACGAAGATGAGCTTGAAGACGCCGTCGTCAAAGCTGGATACAAGAGGCCAGACACACTCACCAACACCACCTCGAGGAACCCGCAGCAAATGGAAGACGTGAGGCAGGCGATGCGCAGCACACACTGGACGCGCGCAGAAGTCGAGGAAGTGAACGGCGCACGTCACGGCGCCTGGCGGTTAAGCCCGTTAACCCGGCTTATCTCCTTTTTACTGAAGTAATTAAGGAGCCCCCGAGGCACGAAGGATGCCACAGTGACACGAGTGGGAGGCAGCCACATGGACGGAAGTACGGGCGTTGGAGGCCAACGACACATATGACCTGGTGAGGCTTCCGTCGGGCATGCGTGCGCTCGACAACACGGTGCAACTTCGACTAAAGCTGGCTGCGGACGGCAGCATTGACAAGTACAAGGTGCGAGTATATGCTCGCGGGGATCACCAGGTGTACCTCGTCGACTACGTGGAGACCCACGCCCCAGTCGTGGACCTCGTGTGTGTGAAGATCTTCTTGGTGCTCGTAGCGAAGTTCGACATGAGCATGAGGCAAGGCGATGAACCAGCTGCGTACCTCAAAGCCAAGCTCAAGGAGACAGTCTACGTCAAGCAGGTCAAGGGGTTCGAGAAGCCAGGAGACGAGGACAAAGTGTGGCCCCTGAAAAAAGCACTATACGGCCTGAAGCAGGCAGGGCGCGAGTGGAACATGGAGGTCGACAAGTTTCTCCGCTCCTACAGCCTTCAGCTCACCACCGGAGACGCCTGCTTGTCCCACATGCACGCGGACGGAAGCCTACTCCTGGTGTGCCTCTACGTGGACGATGTTTTGATTGCACACCGTGAAGAAGAGCAGGTGCTGCGACTGCTAGTTGCCCTGAACCAGGCGAATCAAGTCAAAGACCTTGGACGGTCAAGCAGCTTTCTCGACATCAAGATTCGCCACGAAAGAGACGCCATCTATTTGCCCCAGGAAATTTATATCAACGAGCTACTGTACCGCTTCGCCATGGACGAGGCACGGCCAACGTACACGCCCATGATTCCCAAGTCCCGCCTCGACAACCTGACCGACGAGCCCACGGAGAGCGAGCGCGAGTTCATGCGCAACAAGCCGTATCGACAAGTCGTCGGCAGCCTCTTGTACCTCGCTCGAGTGTCGCGGCCCGATTTCGCCTTCGCGGTGAACCAGCTTGCGCACCACTGCGCGAAGCCCAGGAAGGACGCGTGGGTCGCAGCAAAGCACCTGCTCCGGTACCTTGGCCAGTCGCGCGACCTTGAGCTCGAGCTGCGGCCGACCGAGGAAGGTATGCGCGTTGCGACTGACGCAGATTGGGCGAATGACACGCAAAACAGGAAGTCCGTGTCGGGATTCGTGGCATTCTTGTTCGGTTGCCCCGTGCATTGGGGTTCCACAAAGCAGACCGTGATGGCGCTATCCAGCACCACGGCCGAGTTCATCGCAGCGAACGACGGGCTTCAGCAGGCCGAATGGATTCAGCTCGTCACGGCCGAGGTTTTAACGGAGGCGAACACGGAAGGCGGTGGACATCCGCTTCCACGCGCTCAAGGACGCGTGGCGAACAGGACTCAGTATGTGCCTACGCATCACAACCCGGCTGACCTCATGACGAAGGCGCTGTCGCGACTGGAACTTCTTCACAAGCGTGGCCTATGTGGCCTGTGCTCGGAACCGGGTGACGATCCGGGAGCTGCCACTTGTGGGGGAGGTGTTGGTCAGCTGCCTGTGTCTGAGAACAAGCAACAGCTCCCACTCGTGGGTTGCGTAAGCAGTGGGTTGCGTAGACAGGAACGGACTTGAGATGAACCTGGTCGCCAGGATCTCTAGTGCACTAACCTTCCTGTGATTCTTCCTCGTTCTCCTTTAGACTAGGCACACTAAGATTCTAGTGCACTAACCTTCCTGTGATTCTTCCTCGTTCTCCTTTAGACTAGGCACACTAAGACGGAGCGAACCGCAAGAGCTCGCTCACATTTCTTAGGAGTACAGAGTGTACCATACTTACATTTCAACGCGAAAACATCTATTGTTCCGTGTATTTCGAGAAAGCATGCAAATTCTGAGATTATCAAACAATTTAACTTGAATTTTGTATAATTTTGTTTCATGTGTTATACATATGGCGTGCCCCTGTTTGGGCTGTACGTACTTCGTAGCCGAAGGCACTACAATTAAAATGTCTTCTTTCTTTAATGCCGCAAAGCACTTACTGTGCTTCTTTGCCGTCTTGGATGAAAGTTGCACAGTGCTAGGACCTTAACATAGCCTTTGCTCAGAAACTGCTGAATCTTCGAGCTTCCCAGCATGTCATAGTCTTTTACAGAAGGTTAGTGGCAGCTGTGTACCAACAAGTGTCTAACGCCGACGGAAAATCGGCAAAAGTCTGGTGCGGCCGCGTTGATTAAAAGCCTCAATGCTCCAAGAAGCCCACACGCCTCTCCATCAGCAAGTCGACATACGTTTTTTTCTTCTCCTCGACCGAGTATCCAGTACCTAAAGAAATTGAAGAAGTTGCTGTGGGATAAGGTTGACACATTTCGGGTAAAATTGGGCAATGATCCTCACGTGAGCTCGGTCCAAGTTCGAGGCTGGCTCCCATGTAGGAGCCCAGTCGACGAGCAGCTGAAGGCCGAGCTCGCTCTGGCGCTGGTCCAGCATCCTGCGGAAGCCGTATTGGGCGTCAGGAACTGCTGGGAACGTCCCACGGGTCTGTTGTTCACCGCCCAATGCGGGTTCCGGGCCAGGTTGGGTCATGTCGTCCTCCCTAGGTCGGAAATCCCCGGCGATCCGGGGAGCGATGTTTCCTCGAAAAACCGTCGTGGGAACAAACACACAAGCTTTATTCAGTGAGAGCTTACGGATCAACTTCAACTCGATCATGCAAGTTGAAACCGCTTAAGTAAGAGGTGATTCCGTAAGGATCACTGAAGACAGTTCATGTGCTTGGGTCCGGACACGATCTTCCAGGCCAGATTATCGGCCGATTCCTTGCACAACAAAGCTTTGTGGCGCACAGGAGCGTCGAGTCGGTAGATGCCCTTCAGAACCATGCGGATTTGTGGATAATTGCTAGGAAAGTCGAGTGTCACTGCCTGGAAGAAATGGAGGATACCATGGAGTGTCGATGCGATTGTCGATCCCCGAGCCGTGTCCGTGCTGAAAGCCATGAAGAATGAAGTCGGTGATGAGTTGAAGTTTGACAGCTAATGTGTAGCCGAGCATAGCTGGCTGAATTCCGGGACGGGTTGTCCAGGAGTACCAACTCCTTAGCGCGGCGCGGTACTTGGCGTATATTGTGGACGCGACAGAGTGCGCTCGGAGATAAAATGCCAGGTCGCCTCCAAACCTGACCCATCCGTCGTTAAGTTGACCTGCGTCCAGCCAAGAGTTAGTGTATCGAATAGAGCAGTCATCTTGCTGCTGGTATTAGTCCGAGAGCCCGCGTCAGCGATCAGGTTGTCTGCGCCAGCCACATGCGTTGCCGAGAAACGTAAGCCAAATTCGAGTTCCCTGTGTACAAGAAGTCGGATAATCGTCGGAGCCCGTGGATTTGGCGATGCCAACTTGTTTTGCCATGCCACTGCGGAGGTGTTGTCGATTTTGAATTGGACGTGCGCAGGTGCGATGGCACCAGGTTCTGAGGGGACGAGCGCACATATACCCGAGTCCGAGGCGTCCATTTCGACGAGAAAAGTCGGAACGGGATTGCTGTGAAAGTATTCCATCGGAACGCCATTCAGCAGGGGAGAGCGAAGTATGATCAGCCACCACAAAAGGTCCTTTTTCATTTCCACTGTCATCGGGACCCGTTGCCACCGGTGGAGGTGTCTCTTCGTTGACGGAGTCTCTGAAGAAAGGGACCCGCTGGCCGGACACACGTCGCTACGTGACGCAGACGACCGAGCAGCGAACGATCCGGAAACAGTGTCGAAGATAAGACCGAGAGCCTTTTGGCGGGTGCTCCAAGGAGTGAACTTGTCCTCATTGACAGCGTCGGGCCCCAGGATGGTAGTCATGGCATGATGCAGGGATTGCTCCGCGTCGTCACAGTTGGAGCCGACATCGACTGCAACGTTCACGTGGTCATCAACCCAGTAATAGTTGAACATGCCGTCGGATTGGTGGTTGTTGGCAGAATTACCGTGGGTAAATGCGATAGCTCCGCCAACTATGCCGTAGGTGGCTGGGGATCCTGACCATCCGAAGGCGGCATACGTGTCAATAACCAGCGCGTTGTCCTGTTCAAGACGGCCCCCAAACAGGAATGCCTGAACGCTGTGTGTACACACATTGCGAAATGCGGCTGCAACGTCACCGGCCTGTAATTTGACCTCCGCAGTTGAATGAGCTTGTTTCTGTTTCAGTATCTCCTCAGCGATAGCGTCGCAGCGTTCAAAGACTGGCGTGCAGATGCTTGAGGTGTGGATGAGGTCGTTGAGAGAGTGGTCAGCTGGGAACGACAAGTCATGTATGGTCCTGCACGTTGTCAACGGGTCCGAATCGCCTTTGTCTACAACGCCGAATTGACTGATGTGAACTTCCTTCCAGATCTCGAGAATGTCTAAGTCGAGGACGAAACATCTCCAATTGTCTTGTTCTTTCCGGATGTTCTTCACAAGTACGTGGTACCGGTCATTCGTAGATTTGTGGTTGGCCGGGAACATGTGTTGGCGTGGGATCGGGTTTGACAATGGCACTCGCGCCCCCTGTGTGGCAATGACGAGCAGTGCATCGTAATGTTGGTAGCCTGCCCATGTCTGCTGTAAGATGCCTGGGATCATGCACTTGTTTGGTCGATTATCATCGCGAGTTCGGCCGCGCATGAGCTCGACAAACTTTGGCAGTGTAATGCGAGTTCGACGTACGAACTCAGACAGTACGCTCTGGAGTGGTTTGTTTAATGATGGCGTGTCGGAAGCCGAAAGTGGTTCGCCCGGCAGTGCTAGGCCAACCCTGTTTAGCGCTTTGTTAATGCCTCGTACCCGTAGTCGCTCCCAGAGACTCGCCCGCGCCTCGGCCTCGATCCGGAAAGTCGGTACGAGATGAGGACTCGGCACATGTTGCCGCCGGACGAGGTGGTCGCGAGAGTTGCATCGGCATAGGTTCTGATCTGTTATGCACCGAGGGGTGGTGCAGATATATGATCTCGCACGCGGCGCCGTAGTTGTCCGGTTGACTGCGATGGTGGCCCGTTGGAAGCCGGGCACGGGTTTTGGAGCGGGCATAGATAGGCGTGTGTGCAACGCTGGCTCAGGTGTAGTGCAATGGGGCGACTGACAGCCTCGAGCGCCACGGGGCGGCTCGGATTGTGGAACAGGACCATGGGGTGCCTTATTGTCCGCCTGTACATAGGTACATGTTGTAGTCGCAGCGCTGCATCGAGGAAATGGCTCGATGAGACTGAATGCTGTACAGTGTTCGTTGACATCATCAAGAGTGAATGTATTGACGGAGGTAATGTTTAGTGACCGAAGTACCGACGAGCGGGCAACACCCCGGCCCCTTCAAGGGCGGTTGCGGCGGCTCTGGGGGCAGCGCTCCGAGCCGTAGTTGAGGTCGATGAACTCTTGGAGTTCCCGAGGAAGGGGGCCATCCCATCGGTGGGTGCGGCGGTGGTTAGCACACCGATCCGAGCTATCATCACAGCACATCCCTCCAGCCAGGAAACGAAGGCATGGCTCGCGTCCGTCGCGGTCCCGCGGGATCAAGCGCCGAATTTGGTCGGGCATGATCGGAATCCGGGCGGCTGGACCGCGCCGATGCTGGGTTGGCTGACGGGACTGCGGTGGCGGACATCCCGGACTGGATGCTGTCGACGTAGCCATTCTCAATGCGAGTCCATTAAGGGCTGCCTGCCATTGCCAGTCGGGGCTGGTAGTCGACTGCGCGCACTGCGTCACAGAATTCGCGCCACTAATGCGGTGAGTCCACGAGCAGATGAGCGAGCGCTCGGCCGAGAAACGGATTGACGTACAGTAGCGGTAGCGTAACGCGCTCGGGGGTATTGTCGTCACGTTCCATATTGGCAAGCACGAAGCGCTTTGCCCGCGACAGAAGTCGGCGGGCGTGGTCATACCACAGCGCGTCGCCAAACGAAATCAACCCGCCAATTGCAGCCAGAAGGTCCTCGTAGGTTGAGCACTGAGCATTCGTAACTGGCAACGCGGCTCCAGCGCCAAAGTCCGCGCCGAAATTCGCATTGGTTGATCCGCGCTGTAGCTGCTCCAACTCCGACTGGGGGCGGAAGTGCATCACCGTGAGTCCCCTCGAGCCGAGCCGGCCGTTGTACAGTGCCATCAGAACTGCTGGGGGAGCGTCGAACCTGACGCACTCGGCCTCTCGGACATGAATCACAAAAGACATTGGCGACCACCACTTACCTTCGTCGGAGCTGAGGTCGCGGAATAATCTGTGCGCGGCGAGCTGGTGGGCCTGAGGCAGATAATATTTGCCCTTGACCCGCGACCGCGGTAGCTCAAAGCTCGAGCACCGCAGGTGACACACGGCGGCGGGCGGTAAGCCCGCCGAGTTGCCGTGCAGAGGGGGTCCACGCACCGGGCTCACCTACGGCCAGAGCTTCAGGAGAGACACCAGATGTGCCGGGAACTGGAAGACGCTCGAGACCCGCATCTACTTCTCCACGACCCGAGACCGATGGCCCCAATGCGTGCCTCGGAGGGTATGATGCATTATTGACAGGATGCAGCGCTTGGTGCAGGTCGCTGAACATCTCGAACAACTTGTCGACTTTCTCTGTAAGAGAGAGGGACTGAATCGGGGACGGCGCCGCGGCTGCACTGACGACCGGCGAAAACGACCGGCTAAATTTCTCCAGGTTGAACGCTGTAGCGGTGGCTATCGCACGTGGCGGGTGCGCGAGGGTGGGTCGCGGTGTTGCCTCAACAGCATCCGCACCGACTACATTAGCAGAAGCACCACGGTTGAAAGCAAAGGCTTCGCCGACAATCCGTGCGTCGCCGTCAGCGGCCATTGCACCGGTACCAGCAACATCGGCGTCGGGCCTGTCCGCCTCAAATGGGACGTCCTCGCCTGCCTCACATAACCGGGACCGTGGACGCTGCGCTGTCGATGAATCCTCAGTTAGTGGCACCGCACCAGGTACGGGGTGCGCGGGCACCGGGTCAGCATCCGGCAGCAGCAGCGGGTTCCTTGGTTTGGCGGGCGTGCCTGCCTTGCGTTTCTTCTTCCGAGCCTCGGCGAGTTCCAAGACAGACACGGGACCCACGCGCTTCGCCTTGCGGGTGGCAGCTCGGATGATGCGCGCCGTTTTCTTCGCCCGAATGCGCGTGCTTGTTCTCCCTGGAGACACAGCGACACCGCTCGAGGATGTACCGCCACTGTCGACATCGATGCCTTCGGTGGGCGCGGTTGGGCGGGAAGGAGCTAGCGACACGGGCGCAGCGTCGGAGACGATGTTCGCCGCTTCAGCGACTGTTAAATCCGTGTCCTGCGGCGCAGACGATCCAGGTTGCTCTCCAGGCTGCAGTAGAGCTGGCGCAGGTGGTGCGCTGACCGAGGAGCCAGAGTCAGGCGCGTCGCGTGAGGTGGAAGCGGAGGGTGCAGTCATGGTCGAAGGGGTAGTCCGTAGGTATGATCTGCTTGAGTTGCTTGCAGAAACTTGAGAACTGAGCTCCTCTTGCCGAGGCGCCGCCGGCGCCGGCCAGGAACCGACTGGTTCGCATGCACTGAAAGTCCACTGAACTCCTTTACCGATTCAACTGCAACCCGAATTGTCTCTCCTTGCGATCGGCGAGGTGGGGTCTAGCACTCCTTCTGCCGAGGAAACTACCATTCTTGTCGAAACCGGCAAGAAATTCAAGTTCTGAGGTATCAGGACCCGGATCGTTATCCGCCGGACGGATATCTGGTCCGGGACGCGAAGTGTAATCGCGTCCATGTCCCGATCGTCCGAGGGCATGGTCAACATGACCCGCAGGACAGCCCCTCGGAGGTGGCGACATGCTTCATCAGTGATGTAGCCACCACCTCGACGCACATGTTGCCGACAAAAACGATGGTAGTTGCTTCGTTGGTCAACACGCAGCATTTTAGTCGTGCTGGGCAGAAAGGCGAATGCCTCTTCCCGGATAGACGAGGCATTACGACCATGCAGAATTGACTGATGTTTACATTCTGTATACATGGATGTAGTTGATTAAATCAACTTAATTGAAGTTTGGTACAAAACTACTGGTTCAGATTTACTGACTGTTAATATACGCAATTACAAATACAGTCATGTACCTCAATTTCAGTATTACCACAAACTTATAATGTAAAATAATTCATTAAGATAGGAACGGATGTGTTACGTTTTATATGAATCTTACTTCTGAGATTCGATCAATGTTTAGCTTGGATACGGTTCGGCCTGCCCCATACTTGGTGCACGACTGTACTGACTGTCAACAAGTCGTCGGCGGCGTGTCGGCGGCTGTACTGTGAGGGGGGTGTCGGCGTCATCAGCGACTAGCTTGTGCGGGGGCGTCGGCTGCCGTTCTGTGCAGGGGGAGTTGGCGGATGGACGTCGAGGGGTTCCTGCGGGGTAGGATGCCCTGTTGCCCCGAGGAGCTCGGCGTTATGAGTCACTTTGATCAGTAAGGTTCTGGTGTAACTAGAGTTGTGGTGGTAATATATTTGTGTTATTGAGTGGATTGCTGAGTTGTCATTTTTTTCATTCTTTACCAAACGGAGCGAAGCCTTGGGCCAGCGCCGGAGCGAGCTCGGCTTTCAGCTGCTCGTCGACTGGACTCCTACATGGGAGCCAGCCTCGAACCTGGACCGAGCTCACGTAGCTGAGTTCTAGACGATGCTGCGGAACCAGTGGCGAAACGAGCGCAGGCAGTAGCAGTACATCAGGTAGGAAGATAACACAGTAAAGGCGAATACAATTGTTTTTCTTCTTAATAATAATAGCTCTTTTATTATACATATTTTATGGGTAAGTTAGTACAGTTAATTCAAGTTGCCACGCCATAAAGGCTTCGGTCAGTGTTGGCCGCGCCATAATGGCTTCGGTCCGTATACGTCACGCCATGAAGGCTTCGGTCCGTTTGGTAAAGAAAGAAAAAAATGACAACTCAGCAATCCACTCAATAACACAAATATATTACGACCACAGGTCTAGTTACACCACAACCGTACTGATCAAAGTGACTCATAACGCAGGGCTCCTCGTGGTAACAGGGCATCCTACCCCGCAGGAACCCTTCGACGTCCATCCGCCAACGCTCCCTGCACAGAACGGCCGCCGACGCCCCTGCACAGAACAGCCGCTGACGCCGCCGACGGCTTGTTGATAGTCAGTACAGTTGTGCACCAAGTGTTGGGTAGGCTGGACATGGAGTTGGCGGCAACCGGGGCCGTATCCACACTCGAGCGGCCTCTGTTCCCGGCTGTTCGGTTCATTCTGCTCGCGGACGCTGATCGCGACTTTCGGTTTCCTGTGGGCGATATCCTCCGGCTTGTTGCACTGCTGCGCCTGCCGGCTTGTCATCGTCGCTGAACAGGGTGAGCGCTGCTCGGTGGAGGATGCGATGTGCATTTTAATGTACCACCTGAGCTATCCTCGACGGCTTCACGACATGGAGAGCAAGTTCGGCCGCGCGAGCTGCACGTTGTCGTGAATCTTTCTGTACATGGGTACGAATGCTATTGCTCACTACATGGCTGCTGTAATGAGGTTCTGGCAATTGTACTGTGTTGTTGTAGTGGCCATCATAGACACCGGGATAGAAGGGAAGTTTTACTTCCACAAGAGGCTCATTAGTGAGCGAATCGAATCGTACTGTTCTGCAATCTCAACACGAGCCCCTGTTACTAGAGTGCTTGATTTTCCAGGTGGAACTAAGATTCCTATCTGCCGGCCAAGTGCATGTGCACGGCGGCGCGCTGAGAACTTACAAGTCCAAGTCTATAGCGGTCACAAGAGAGTTCACCGTATCATCTATCAAGGTATGTAGCTCTTCAGTGTAGCTACCGTTCGCAAGTGCACCTCTTCTGACAAGTGCATCTCTGTTGACTACGCAGGGCTTACGGCCCTGGATAGCATATGCATTCACTTCTGGGGGCCATACGAAGGGCGCCGCCACGATAGCACTGTGTTTGCGGCAAGCAAATTGCTTCCATATTTCCAGGAGAACGATCATATTTCTGCTGGGAAGGCCATCTTTGGGGACCCAGCGTACCCTTTGAGCAAGTACTGCGTCGCCGGGTTCAAATCGGACGTCCTAACAACTCACCAGAGCATGTTCAATCGAGAGATGAGTGCTGTGCGCACATCTGTCGAATGGAATTTCAAGATCATGAAGACTACTTGGGCTTTCAGTTCGTATACAAAGGGACTAAAGGTTCGGCTGAGTCCAGTAGGCAAGTACGTGCGTGATATCATGTTCCTCACGAACTGTCAGACGTGCTTTCGTGGAGGCAACCAGATCAGTGCATTTTTGTTATCAGCCTCCGTCGCTAGAGGACTACCTAAAGAACTAAGCCACAAATTAAAACTAGCCGATTCTGCCTACTTCTTGAGTAGCAGTGTAAGTACTTGCAGAAGGCGTTGCTGGTCCTCGCGGCGCTGTGCCTCGGCGGCAAGGCAACCTTTTCTCTCTTGCTCCCACTGCTCGCGCCGAAGCTCTAACCCCTTGGCGGAACCGCTACTTCGATCGGCACATGCCAACCCAGGGGTCATCCTCGAAGAGGTCATCCAGAAGCGTCAGAAGTCATGGCAGTCGCAGCCGATAGAACCTATAAGTGTTGTCGGCCACGTCAGCGCCGGCCAGCTCCGTGGGCACGCACAAAAGCGGCCACGAGGTCGGCGCAGTCCTCCTCGAGGCGACTACCAGGCTCCCACGAGTTATGACTACTCGGGTAGCCACGCCACTTCACCAGGTACTGGTAATGACCACTACGCCCGCGGCGGTTCAGTATCGACTCGACATGGTAGAAGAGGGTGCCCTCATTACCAAGCAGAGGGGGCGGAGCCCGCGATGGGCGTTGTGTCCGACCAGGACGCTCCGCGTCGTTCGACTGGCTCTCGTTTTGCAGAGCCGACGGCGTCAAACTCGGAGAGTCGGAGTGACCTTCTGACGGTAGTGGAGAGCTGTCAGCGACTCTTGGATGCCTAGCGGGCGGACTTGGTGACGCTACGCAGTCGGCTGCAGGATGTGGAAGCTCTCGCGGAGACCTACCGGAACGCCCCTGGGGATTTACGCACCCTTCGGCACCGTGTACAGGATCTGCGGGGGCGGGTGGACCAGCTTGGTAAAGAGATGGACCAGGTGACCTACCGCTGTTCGATCGACGGAGAGCTGCGCCACGAACTCGCCGACCATCTTGGTTGGATTCGGGCACTGTATTCCCGTGTGGGCGAGCTGGAGGATCGAGAAAGACACCGCGAGGCGGCTGCTGTTCCTGCTCCCGTTTCAGCTCCTGCTCCAGTTCCTTCTCAAGAAGAACTCGTGCGGATGATGGCGAACGCCATTCGCCAGTTCCCGGCATCGCAGGACCCGAAGGGTCAACAACCGGTGCCAGGTGATAAGGCTTAAGCAGCCCAACGTAGAACGTCGGATGCGTGGCCATGGATGATGGCCTTGGCGATCGCTGTGTTCTTTCTGAGTGTCTTGAGCGGCGGCCATTGCGTCTCGTACTTGCTGTCTAACAGCATCTCCGGTCTCGATAAACGAGAACAGGTTCTGTTTGACGGACGTTCGTAGGCCTTTAAGGCCCGTTCGGTCTTCGGCATTAGCCTCTCCCTCACCCAAATTCGAAGCCGACGGCAACGAAAGCGGAGTGCGCGGGTGCCGCAGCCCGTTCCCGTAGAATGGGGCGAAGCCTGTGGACGCATGCACTGTATTATTGAGCGCAAACTCCACTTGCGGAAGGAGCGTACTCCACTTGGTGGGCTCTGCTGCGCAGACACTAAGAAGAATGTTCTCCAGAACACGGTTCACACGCTCGGTCTGACCATCGGTCTGAGGATGGTCCGCTGTGGACATGTCCAATCTCGTACCGAGATGTCGGAAGAGATGCTGCCAGAAGTGGGACACGAATCGTGGGTCTCTATCACTCATGAACGCCTCGGGAGGCCGTGGTGACGGAAGACGTTGTCCACAAAGAGGTGCGCCGCCTGGGGCGCTGACACGCTCTTCCGCAAAGCGGCCAGCGTCACCATCTTGCTAAGACGGCACACAAACATCAGTATGCCAGTGTGACCACGCGCATCAGCTGGAAGCTCAAAGATGAAGTCCATGCTCACTGAGCGCCAGCAATCTGCCGGAACCGGCAAGCTCAGCAGGGGAGCGGATGCCGACGGCGCAGGCTTGACGCGTTGGCACGTCTCACATGTCTGTACGTACGTACGTACCCATTTGTATATGTGGGGCCACCAGAAGTTGCGAGCCACAGACGTGTACGTTTTCTCCCGCCCAAGATGACCGCTAAGCGACGTATCATGAGCCTCATAGAGGACTCGATGACGCCGATCCGCGTCATTCGGAACAACTATTCGAGGCTCGTCGCCCTCGTCTACTTGGTAGTAGAGCAAGCCCTCCACTATCGAGTAGCGATACAATCGCGAATGTTGTCGTGCCGTGAGCTCCACGGACTTGTCGGGAGCGCTCAGTGCAACCAGTACACCTGCGAGATCATCATCGTCGGCATACGCCTCGCGAATTAGCTCATAGAGCGGTGACTCGAGGTAGGTCAGATGCGCTAACTCGTAGTCTGGCCGCCGAGAAAGAGCGTCTGCGAGGACATTTTGCTTCCCTGGCTTGTATTCCACCGTGAAGGTAAACTTGGCGAAGAAGGTGAGCCACCGCGCCATGCGCTGCAAGAGGTGGGGCGACGAAGTCGCCGTCCTCAACGAGGCATGATCTGTGTAGATCACAAAGGGTTTTTGACCTAACAGGTGCACCCGAAACTTGACCAAGGCGTATTTCATCAGCAAGAGCTCTTTGTCATGGTCAGGGTAGTTCTTTTCCGCTGCCTTCAACTGGTGAGACTGGAAAGCGACCACCCTCTCACGTCCCTCAGCATCAACCTGCAGCAGGGCGCAGCCAATGGCAAAGTCGGATGCATCGCATACCACGCTGAAAGGGTGATCCTCGTTTGGCAGATCCAATATCGGAGCACTCTGAAGGCTGCTCTTGATGGCTTCAAAAGCCTGTTGAGCCTCGGTGGTCCAATACCATATCGCTTCCTTCTTAAGAAGGTTGGTCAGCGGCCGTGCCATCTCGGCGTAGTTGGCGCTGTACTTGTGTAAGTAGTTGGCCAGGCGGAGCCACTTGCGCAGATCCTTCTGCGAGACAGGCACTGGACACTGCGCGATTGCACACACCTTCTCCGGGTCCGCCCGGACACCATCCTTGCCAAGGAAACCTCCCAAGAAGGGAATCTCTTCGGCGCCGAAGATACACTTGTTGATGTTCGCATAGAGGCAATTTTCGCGCATGCACAAGAGAACCTCGCGGAGGTGATCGAGATGTGCTTCGACGGCAGTCTTGCCCTCCGATGCACGAGTGTACACGAATCTGTCGTCGATCTAAGTCTGTACGAAGTGCCGCATCGGCCTGAAGAGCTGCGTGACCAGCCGATTGAACGTGGTCGGCGCATTGGCCAGCCCCTGGGGCATTACCAGCCATTCCAACAACATCACACTGGGGGTTCTAACTGCGGTAAGCGGAATGTCCGACTCGCGCATTAGGTTGTGCTCCCGCAGTACCTCCGCCAGCTTCGCGAACTTGTTGGGACTCTGGCTGGACCGCGTACTCTTGTCCTCACCAGGCAGGTCGCGCCGCTTGACGGCAATGTCCCGGACCACCTCGCTGGCTTTCTCGGAGGCTAGAGCTTTTGCCCGAGTCTCCTCTAAGGCATTGTCCTGTGCGTGACGGTGCTCGTGAAGAAGCTCGTACTCTTCGCTGACGCCCGAGCTCTTGGCCGCCTTCTTCTTCTTCTTGCGGGCATTTTCTGACCGCCACATAATCGAATTAGAGAATGGTTGAGCCACAGTAGAGCACACCGACCATAGCACACGTACCTTGGAGAAGATTAAAAGCGATATTGGGCCGTCTTGGCGCTGAGGTTGTCGCGCGAGAAAACGTCGGATGCATTCAGGGCGTCTGCTACGTGCTGTCACTTCTCCATTACTTTGCCGTAGCATCCCTTGAAGGGCTCCTCGGCGATAATTTGCTTCAGAAGAAGCGCGTCATCGGTGTCTGTGAAGTTTTTGCGCTTGCCTTCCACCATTGCAACGCTTCTGAGAAAATCAAAGTGTTGTTGGGGACTGCCTCTTTGTCGCGGGGGTGGGTGGTGGTGAGGGAAGTGAAAGCTGTCACCACGTTTGGCGTTTTCACTGGGATTTGGTAAAGAAGGGTTAGGGGAAGCGATGTTTTAAACAGAATTTTTTGTGGTAGTGGTAGTGAAAGCGCCTTCGAAACTAATGCCGTGCGTTGCCCGGGAAAGCTCTGGATATTGCAGCAAAAATGATAGTGAGTGGTATAGTGATCCTGTGTGCATTAAGTTGTCATTATACTAGACAACCGATGGATTCATAACAGCCATCGACCATGTCGAGCGCACTAAAGATCGTGCAGCTTGCCATGTTGTTCTGCAACACATCCTTCCGAGGGATAGGCGTCGGCGCCGGAATGGTTGCCGTGTTCAACTTGTTGAAGACGTGCACCATGCGCCACTTTCTATTGGGCTTCCGCACACAGAACGTCGGGGACGAATGGGGCGACTTCGACTCGCGCACCATGCCAGCGGCATACTTCGCCGTGAAGAAGGCGTCGATCACGTCGACCTGTTCCTTCCGAAGCGGCCACTGTCGTGTGGTGCAGTATTTAGTGCCCGGCACAAGATCAATCTCGTGCCTTACACCCCGATCCGGGGGAAGGACCGAGAGAGGGTCGTCACTGACGACATCCGAAAACTCCTTTAGAAGGGTGTAATACGGATCCGAGGGGTCCTCCAAATGGCAGCGCCATACCGCTTCTGCTCCCGAGTGGGCCGTTCGTCCTCCAACACCTCTGGGTCCATGACCGATGAAGTATTCAGCTCATCCGAGCTATGCTCTGCCCGTAGGAGGACAGCCTCTTCCAGTTCCCCTGCTTTCAGGGAATCGAGAAACTCAACGTAGGAGAGTTCCTCGTGCTCCAGTAGCTCAGCTATCGTAGGCAGTGGGGTGACCACCTCACCTGCCTTGGGTTCGTCCGTGAAGACGTCTAATACTCGAAGAGTACTACTTTTAGCCGCGGAACCCGCATCGCGGTGTGGCGCCTCTGCCCTGGGCGTGGTTGTGACCTTGTCACCCTTGTTGTCCTTGTCAGTGGGAGCCCCAGTTCGACCACTCTCATTTGCGCGAGCAACAACTCCAGGGCCTTTTCCTACGTGGGCTGAACCAGCCACCACGCCATGCAGGATCTCACAAGCGCTGTGAGCGTTGGAGAATTTGTGATTTCCATTGGTGGGACCTCTCGTAACGCCGTGGCAGCATGAATGTGTAGGATGATGTGTGCGGCTGGGAAGTCGAATGCATGCAATTGCTACGGTAAATTTTTAAGCGTCTATAATTTTACTGCGAGCTGTTTTCTTGGCTTCGTAAAGCTCGTAGATCTTTCTTCGATGGACCGTGGTCCTTTTGAGATCCCTTATAGGCACTGGAAACGATTCGGTTACTTTTGGGACATTCGCATTATGCGGCCAAATACTTTGAAGAGTGTACGTCGTAGAGTCTACGTTCTCAAGCTCCAGGCTTGCCTTGCTTGTTCCTTTTAGGTGTACGTCGAAGAAATTCTACTACTTCAAAGTATTTGGTCGCATAATGCACCACCTGTCTATGTTATTTGATCGCTGCGATCTCAAAGGACCACGGCCCATCAAAGAAAAGATTTACGAGCTTTACGAAGCCAAGAAAACAGCTCGCAGTAAAATTATAGACGCTTAAAAATTTACCGTAGCAATTGCATACATTCGACTTCCCAGCCGCACACAGCATCCTACACATTCATGCTGCCACGGCGTTACGAGAGGTCCCACCAATGGAAATCACAAATTCTCCAACGCTCACAGCGCTTGTGAAATCCTGCGAGCCTTCGCCGTCAAATCGGACTCCTACACCTTCAGCGGCCGCCATTACACTCCCACGAACTCTCTTCACGTCCATTTTGTTCGAGCCACCGTACATCACCCGTTTCCCTTCTCGACTAAGGCATACCACCCCACTTAGCTCAGGAATACCCACTAGCGCTGACTTTAATTCATCGAATTGTTGGTTCGTCGTCTCAGCTGTGGGCGTCAAGTCGAAGTAGACTGGGTGAAATTATTCCATCTAGTTTTTCTTGAAGCTCGGCGTTCCCCAGTGTTGGTCAAGTACCATTCCAACGCTCGGAACGTTTTGGGGCTGGAAGTGCTCCCCATACCCATAATATCGCGTGCTGAAGAGTACATTTGCACGAGTGCTCGAAACTCGGACGGCTTTCGTTTGTCAAATGGTGTCTTCAGCAGTCGTTTCTCCAACACGTCCAAGATTTCACGGGCTTGAGAGATCCTGCTGAAGGAAGCCAGCAGTTGTGCTGTGCCCACTACAAACTCGGTGAAGTCCAGCGTCGTGTCACAAAGCTCCTTAACAGGCCCAAGGAGAGGGACTGTGATGGCTGGGTGGGTCACTCGATGAAGCTTCTGCATCATGTGAATAGTTTCAAACGACTTCTTAGCCACAAAACCCCGCAAAGATGGATCAGTAGCGTTCAATCGGTTGGGGTGGGATAGGAACTTCGCCACACTCTCCAACTCAATAACCAACTTGCAGGCGCGTTCCTCGTCTTCCACTTTCATATCGGCGGGTATGCTCGGATCTCTCAGGCGTTGAAATGAAGCCGCTGCATTATTAAACAAGTCATGGAGCTCAGCAATACGGTTTATCTGCATCTTTTTCATCACTCGTTAGGTTTGACGACAGTAGTAGCTGCTTCATTTGTCCCGACAACTTCGCTGAAACGGGATCTGACACTGCCATCGATGAAAACTCAGAAGCGTTTGCGCTTCCGTTCGCGCGACCCCTCTTCTTCTCCTTAGCTTTTCTTTTGCTGCTTGAGGAAACCGAACGCTGAAGCTTTTCTTCGAGCTGCGGAGAATCGGACTGCCGTAGCTCTTCCATTAATGCTTCCCCGTGGGCCTTGCCTTTCGTGGAACCTAGACTCGTCTTCCTTCGCACGATACTGGACACCATTTCGCACCTCCACTCCTGATCCGTTGTTACATCACAAACGCGCTTTCCGTTGCCATCACGAAGAGATAAATCAGCCCCTACGGAAGCGAGTATTTCGTATACACTCCGATGGCCATGTTTGACAGCCAGATGCGCAAGCGTTTCACTAGTGTAAAACGTTGATGTATTGAGGTCCATCATGTTGTCTGCACCGACAATTGTGCAAACGATGTCCTCGAGTCCTGCAATTGCGGCACTGTGTACAGCCATTGCATTTGAGAGAATCACCCCATCGTGCTTCACGTTCCGTTGTCGAGACTTCTTCCGACAATGCAAAGGCTGGTTAACAAGCGCCCCCATCTGAATCATCCATTCAACAAGGTATAAATCGTGGGCAGGGCCGGCAGCAGCTTGGTGAAATAGCGTACAGAGATCGCTATCTGATGAGCTCACAACATCGGAGCCTGGCATGCTGTGATCCTTGTCCGATTCTGAAGGGGGGGAGACCATGGAGAGCAGCGCAGGATCTTTTTGATTTCGGCCCGGAGGTGATCCAAATCACTCTCGCCAAGTGGGCCGTTGTTTGTTTGCAGCAAGTTCATCAGTTCGGAAAACACCTTTTCACGGTTTGCTTTCATCCCCCTTCAACGGCGTCGAACCATACTCCTGGCGAACAAAATCTGGTTGGGCCGGGTAGGTGAAGTACTTTTCCTCGCAGAAGCGCGGTGAGGACGAAAACTTGGTTTTTATGACGGCTGAGATCTTCCTGCATCCTTCGTGGACACGCATGTTACCCACATCTTCGTAACGAGCTTCCGCTGGAATCATACTCAGATCCATGGTGCCATCTAACTGCAAAGAATCCAAAAGTCCCAAAACGGGCATCAAATTTTCTAGCGCGCGATTGACACGAGCCTGCTGAGACTCCCCAGGGACCAGATCAGGAAGTAGATCAAGATACCCTTCGCTCAACTCGTCGAACATTTCACAAAGCGTGTCTGCTAAATCGTCATTGAGCGTCACCATGTCACGAGATAGCACGCGCGTCTCTGGCGAAGGGTGCGCTATTGGCTTCGGATAAAAAGCTTCATGAATTCGTAAAGATGTACGCAGCAAAAGTGAAATCGACAAGTCGTGGTCATTGCGCAGCACGCGTGAATCCGTTAATGGCTGGTTTTATGATGGTGGACAGCATCTACTATTTCCTATTCATCGCTAGCACGACCATATTGACGACACAAAGGTTTCGTGCGTTTGGTCATCTCTATAACGCGCTCGTGGGGCAAGGATACCTTGATCGCATCCCGTTTTTCGAGAACATCGTAGAGCTCTATGCGCCAATGATTTTTACTCCCTCGCGTACTGCCGCGATTCGCGGTGCGTATCATCGCACCTATCTCCTGAGTTCGGGCACCTCAGTCAACGTGGCGTATCAAGGCATTGGTCGCGATTGGGGTAAATATCGGAAAGACCTCCGCCCCGTAGAATCATCGATGATATTTCGGTTTCTTGATGAAAACGACACATCGTTTTGAACGGGTCCTCATCACGAGACATACTGAATACAGCTGCAGACACGTGTGCGAAGGAGCTATTCGAGACTCGAGTGCTTTCTCTTGACATGATGACACTCAATGATGACCTCATGCATGTATTTTCTGAATTGTGTGATGTGCTGGGCGGACGACAATTTCATGATGACTACATTGCCGGATCGTTATCTTCTGGGAATTACCACCAAGCTGGCAACAACAGCGCGTTAGAACATGCGGTGATGATGCCGCAATTGCCTCTCTTGGATTGTGTCCAGCAGTGGATTTGAGTGTACTGCCTGCTGACTTGCAAAGCTGGATAATAGGCCATATAGATGGACGGTATGTCCGGGAAATGGGCATGAAGGCCGCTACCGTGATCAAAGCCAAGTTTGCAACCCCACTTCTCGTCTGCGAGAATAAGTATTTCACATTTCCATCCCAACCTGATTTTGCCAACCAAGAATACGGTTCAACACAGTTCAAAGGGAAGATGACCAATGATAATCGTGAGCGCGTATTTTCCGAGCTGTTAGACCTGCTGAAAAACAGCGATGGTCCACTAAATGGGGATAACCTCAACTACCTCAAGTCCGAGATCAAAAAGGACCCCGAGCTTTTAGCTATGGTTTCGAGCCGGAATGCGACGGACGTTAGCCAGACCGGATTGGACCCGAACTATGTCGCAGATGCGTCGGGAGATGATCTTTGTACGCTACTTCACCAAGCCGCTGCTGGCCCTGCACATGACATTGACCTAGTCGAATGGATGATTCAGTTGGGAGCGCTTACGATGCAGTCAAGACCGGAAATTTCGGCGAGCGATGATGCACGTACTCCGAATATACTAACCAACACATTGGCCGTGCACAGCGCCGCAAGTGCGGGTCACGCAGAAATCGTCCAACTTCTTCTGGAAGCAGACAGCATGGTGGACTTAAACACACCGACATTCCTCACGAAAGAAACACTTGCCCACTTAGCTGTTAAACACGGGCATCGGCGTGTGCTTGAAACAGTCTGCCTATCCAAAGTGGATATCTGTGCCAAGGACGGCAACGGGAGACGTGTATGCGATGTGACAGCCGATCGCGAGTGGGCGCGTGAAATCGCACTTACCATCGTTAAGATTGAGCAAGGTCGCGCGAAAGCAAAACAGTGTGCTACGCCTCGTAACTTCCATCAATCCTTTTGCGCTGAGCAACCGCACAAGTTAGTGGTTGCGCAGAGGGATGAGGAGCGACGGCTTGCGATTGAAAAACTGAGTTTGAACGGCGGAGTGGGGTCGAAGGAAAAGAAGAACACAAAAGGCAAGAGATGAAAGCGAAGCGCAGATGGTCATTGATTGTACCCGCAAGTGCAATATTGAACCAAGTTCTCTGGATTTTAATCTAGAGTTGTTACGCTACCCGGAGGTCTGACTGTTTGCTATCAGTAGTAGTCTTTAAAGTTCGTCAAAAAGCACTTTCGGCAAATGCGAGCATTTGGTTGTTGATGTTTGGAGACCTGCAGTTAGAAATTTCAACTCTACGAAACCAAGCAACAAGTCCTGTAAAGATGCTCCGCTTCGTGGCTGGATTGATCGTAACCCTGTTAGCTTCAACGCAACCTGCAACTAGCAGCACGACACCAGGTATCATCGGCCTTTCGGTGTGTTTTATTTGTCATATCATTTTCGCTAACGGCATCTTACGTGTGGGTATCGACTATGTGAAGAGTGTTGCGGGACCGAGAAGCAGACCTCAGGCTACATCGACCTACCGAACCGAGTTGATACCCACTACTTCTACTGGTATTTCGAGTCGCGCAAGAAGCCTGGCACCGACCCGTTGATTGTGTGGATTCCAGGGGGCCCGGATGAAGGCGGCACCTACGGATTGTTGGCTGAAAATGGGCCATGCACCGTTAATGATGACCTCTCAACTACGCTTAACGCGTATTCGTGGACGTCGGTAGCGAACATGGTGTGGGTCGATCTTCCCGGAAATGCCGGGTTTAGTTACTCGACTACCGCAGAAGACGACGAATTCACCGACGAGCGTGTGGACGAGAGCGTCTTTTGGTTTCTTCAGGGATTTCTTAAGAAACACTCCGAGCTACAGGGACGGGAATTGTTCTTGGTTGGCGAGAGCTACGGTGGTCACTTTGTGGCTTCAGTGGCAAACTACATCTGGGCCAAGCAGGGGAAGAATTTATTTTCTCCTGCGTCTGCAGAATTAATCGCCGTTAACCTCCAAGGTGTCGCGATCGGTAACGGACTCATGGACCCTGTGGAAGTTTTCACTCACTTCGTGAACATGACCAGCAACACGTACAACATCACGCTCGTGAATGATCTCCAGTTAGCAGCAATGAAAGCAGCACTTCCTCGTTGCCGAGATCTGATGACCCGCTGTCAAACCAACACGTCGATTTGTCATGTAGCTGGGTTTTACTGTCAACAGACGCAGCTTCTCCCGCTGCTGAGAGCTCATCGAAACCCGTACGACATCCTCCAGGAGTGTCAAACTTCTATCTCGAACGCGACCGCTTGTATGCTCAAGGTACCCAACATAAAGGCGTACTTAGACTTGCCCGAAGTCCGTGGTTTTCTCGGTGTCCACCCAAGCCGCAGTGAATGGATCCTGTTGAACCGTACTATAAATGCCGGCTTTTTCGCCGCGCCTAGCTACTCGGGGTACTTATCCGTGGGCGACAAGCTTTCCAACCTGCTGAATGCTGGCTTGCGTGTGTTGCTGTACGCTGGAGACGTCGACATTCTGTGCAACATCTACGCTACCGAGGCGACCGCGAAAAAGTTGAAATGGAGTGGCGCTCCGGGTTTCAAAGCTGTGCAAGAGCGTCCATACTTGACCTCGTCGGGAATCACCGATGCCGGTTCCGTGCAGTCATATGCGCACTTGACGTTCGTGAAGGTTCACGAGGCCGGCCACATGGTCCCAGGAGACCAACCGAAGCTCGCGCTCGACATGATCACCAAGTTCATCCACAACCAAACATTCTAAAGGGAAACACGAGTGAGAGTGAAGTAAGTGGGTTTAAGTGAAGCTTTGCGGCACGACAACTTCAACGTTGCTTCAATCCATCTGTTCCTCCAATTGGTTCGTTACTGTACCGAAAACGTGGTACATGCAGGAAAAATGCTGCCAACAAAGCACTGCTCCATTCTCGAAATTTCTCCTGCTGGACGACGCCCAAAAGGCAAAGGCGACGACGTGGCAAGCCGTCATTGCCGCTGTAGACGCACGCCAGCTGTTCCCGGTATAAGAGTCTCTTGAAGAGAGAGAGAGACCCATTTTACCACACGCCATTTCTCAATTTCCCATCCACCCAGCGAGCGGATCCAAAGTCAAAAGACCCAACAGCAGAATTAATTAATCCCCATGTCGGCCAATTCGACGCGCCTGCTGGTGGCGCTGCTCTTGGCGCTGTGCTTGGCCGCCGCGCGGGCCATGGACCCGAGCAAGGACTACTACAAGGTGCTGGGCGTGGGCAAGCAGTTCTCGGACCGCGAGCTCAAGAAGTCGTACCGCCAGCTGGCGCTCCAGTTCCACCCAGACAAGGCCGAGAACGCCGAGGACAAGGAGCAGGCCAAGGAGAAGTTCGTTGAGGTGTCGGAGGCCTACGAGGTGCTGTCGGACCCGGACAAGCGCAAGGAGTACGACGACGCGCGGCGCTTCGGCGCGGCGGGCGGAGGCCCCA
>JAIKVD010000118.1:0-31230 GCA_024679075.1 Phytophthora uliginosa | reverse complement strand
CTGGCGGCGCAGGAGGCCAACGCGGCCTTCTACGTGCCGGGCGTGGCTCCCGAGTCGTGGGCCGCGGGTGATGCCGTGCGCCTCAACGTGAACAAGATCACATCCACCAAGACGCTGGTGCCGTACGAGTACTACTATCTGCCGTACTGCAAGCCCACGGCCACCAACGAGCAGCAGGAGAACCTGGGCGAGATCATGGCCGGCGACGCCATCATGGACTCGCTGTACAACATGCAGATGGAGAAGGACGCCATCTGCCAGGTGCTGTGCAAGCCCATGACGTACACGTCCGAGCAGTCGCGGGCCTTCATCGACATGATCAAGGACGAGTACTACGTGCAGTGGGTGGTGGACAACCTGCCCGTGCTGTACCGCGACCCAACGGACTCGCAGCAGGCCGGATCCTTCAAGCGCGGCTTCCCCGTGGGCGAGGTGGATGAGGACGGCAAGTACCTGCTGTACAACCACGTACGTATCATCATCTCGGTCAACGCGGACCCGTACGCCGAGGAGGACGGCGACGTGCCCAAGTGGCGCGTCGTCGGCTTCGAGGTCGTGCCCACCTCCATCAAGCACAGCTACGAGAACGAGCCCATGGCCGGCCAGGAGCTCGACTCGGACACGTGCGGCAAGTTCGTCAACATCGAGGAAGTGTCGCAGGGCAACTACCAGTACCTGAACCCGGAGGGTGAGACTACCGTGCTCTACACGTACGACGTGCAGTTCGTCAAGTCGGACATCGTCTGGGAGGAGCGTTGGGACCGTATTATCAGCAGCAAGAGCTCCAACGACCAGATCCACTGGTTCTCCATCATCAACTCGCTCATGATCGTGCTGTTCCTGACGGGTATGATTGCTATGATTATGCTGCGCACGCTGCACCGCGATATTGCTCGCTACAACGAGGTGCAGACCACGGAGGAGGCGCAGGAGGAGTCTGGCTGGAAGCTTGTCCATGGTGATGTGTTCCGCCCGCCTCAGCTGTCGCCTATGCTGTTCTCGGTCGTTGTGGGTACCGGTGTTCAGGTGTGCAGCATGAGCGCATCTACGATGATTATCGCGCTGCTTGGTCTGCTCTCTCCGGCCAACCGTGGATCGCTGCTTACGACGCTGCTGCTGCTTTTCGTGTTCATGGGAAGCTTTGCTGGTTACCACTCGTCGCGCACGTACAAGATGTTCAACGGCAAGGACTGGAAGAAGAACACGATTCTCACCGCCGTGCTGTACCCGGGTCTGCTGTTCGCTGTGTTCTTCCTGCTGAACCTCGTGCTGTGGGGCAAGTCCTCGTCGCAGGCGGTGCCTTTCGGCACTCTTTTCGCGTTGCTCGTGCTGTGGTTCGGTATTTCGGTGCCGCTCGTGTTCCTTGGTAGCTACTTCGGCTTCAAGGCTGCTGCCATTGAGCAACCTGTGCGCACGAACCAAATTGCCCGTCAGATTCCGGAGCAAGTGTGGTACTTGTCCTCGCCTTTCAGCATCCTGGTTGGCGGCATTCTGCCTTTCGGTGCTGTGTTCATCGAGCTGTTTTTCATTATGTCGGCGCTGTGGCTGCACCAGATCTACTACGTGTTCGGTTTCCTGTTCATCGTGCTGCTGATCCTGGTGGCCACATGCGCTGAGGTGACTGTCGTGATGTGCTACTTCCAGCTGTGCGCAGAGGACTACCGTTGGTGGTGGCGTTCGTTCCTCACCTCGGGCTCCGCGGCTGTGTACCTGTTCCTGTACTCGTTCCTGTACTTCTTCACGAAGCTGAACATCACGGCGTTTGTCTCCGGCATTCTGTACTTCGGTTACATGTTCCTGATCTCGATCACGTTTTTCTTCCTGACGGGAACCATCGGCTACTTCGCTTGCCTCTGGTTCACTCGCAAGATCTACAGCTCCATTAAGATCGACTAAGTAGTCATCAAGTTAGCATTTCAAGGCCCCGGTCACCAGATGGCAGTGAGACGTGAAGAAGAATTAGCAGGAAGTGACGGCAGCCAAAGCGGCGAGGAGGATGGCGTTATCCTGGCTGGTCACCTGAAGGAGCGAACGCCATTCATGCCTCATATTCGAGCCGTGTGTGTGCTGTTTGCTGCTTCCTGCAGTGTGTAGAAGACAGAAATTCTGAAAGCGAAAGAAAAAATACACGTTTTTTCGTTTTCAATGACGATGTTCAGCTACTACTTCTACTGAAGTACATGTAGCCCAACAGCAATCCTGACGTGACACCTCGCTTACAGCGTGCGCCACTCCGCCAGCCATGGATGTTTGCTGACCAAACGTTGCGCGTGTGCTTGCCAGGAGCTGACTGCATCGAGAGAAACATTGTCGGTGTGGCCAACAGCCTCGAGGATCAAGTCACTTGGGGTGGCTATCAGATCGGCGGGTGTACCAAGCTTTTGGACCTCGAGACGCTGCACCACTTCGACATCACCAACAAGTTCCGACATCCAGTCGTTCACCTCATCGAGACGCGCCTAGCAGTCACAATCACGATTAGGCAAAATCAACGCATCGTCAACTGTCAGCAAGGTTCGTTTACTCACCTCGTCGATCAGCTTTTCAAGTTTAACCTGCAATGTCGAGGCTGATGGGTCCACCGGATTTACCAAAGTATGCATTGTGGAACCTATCGAGGCGTCTGCCAGTTCCCGCCGAGTGTTAATGCTAGCCTTTCGTAGCCATTCGGCAATCGGAGCGCCCGTGATCTGAGCGACTTCGTCATCGATAGCATCGCATCCACCACTTCGGGCCAATTTGGCGCAGGTCCAAGGATCCTTGTCAAGCTCAGCGTTACTGGCTTCTTCCGCCGAAAGGATACGTGCCTTCTTGCAAGTATCGCAGTAAACCGTCGTAGCCTCCTCCAGTTCTTCTTCAGACTCCGTTTCCTCGCCACCGGCTGTGGTTGGCTTCGCCGTGTACTGTTCGGCCGGCTTATCCTCCTGGAGAAAAGCGGATACAACAGCACTTGTTTGCGCGCTTCGGTCGAACCGAGCTAGTGCAGCCTCCGCTGCTGCAGTGCGGAGAGTTTCGGGGGTCGCTTTTTTAGCTGAAAGGGCAGGAGTTTGATTCACTGCTTCACGTTTTGTCTCCGCATCATCTTGCTCGACTGCTTCATCATCACTCAAGTCAACTCGAATGACCCCAGGCTTTTTCTCCTTGGCGGCAGAGCGTTTGGTTATCTTCGCCGGAGAATTTTTCTCTGTGCGCCGGGGTGATGCATGACTGCTTCCAGTATTTCCCTGTTTCCACAGATTGTACTGCTCTTCGTTTGCCTGTCAACATGGTAGAATTACCGTACACGCAACACAGGTTAACAACCGGCAAATATGGCATGCTATATGAATAAAGTAGAGGTACTTCGAAGTATACATGTACGCAAAAACGTAAAAATGCACCTTTGCTTCCATAGCTTTTTCAGACATCACTCTATGGGCAGCCCAGCCCCACCATCCACAGCACACAACATGTCAAATACGGTCCCCAAGAACTCCGTGCTATACCCACTTACCTTGTACGGGTGTCCAAAAACGACCAGTCTTCATCAGGCACAATGTCCGCCAGTCCTGCACCCACGTCTCCATCGTACAAACGCGCGATACTCCAAAACACTCGCGTCGATACTTGTGCCATGTTGAACGGCTTGAGCATTTCACGACCAGTCTCACCACCAGACAGCAATACATATTTCAAAATCGCCTGCAGCTCGTCAGTTTTCAGGAGATCTACCGTCTCCTCCTTCCACTTGCGTGGTGTCTCCTTGAAGCGTACGCGCAGTTTAGCAGCGCTACCATCAGCGCGTCGAGTAGTCGATAGTTCTTCAATTTCAAAATTGCGCGAAAGTGCTGCGTTTAGTCTAGCAGTAGCCAGTGTTAGCTCATATTGATGTTCCACTGCATTCTTCGTGGCCGCACGGAAGAACTTCGCTGCCCGATCTTTCGATTGACCGCTCACGGCGTTCACCAGGCTGATCTCGACATCTTCCTTGGAAGTGAGGTTGATCGCGCGGCTGCGGCGGTATTTCCGCTGTGGTTCCTGATCGTCGTCGCCCGTCCCTATTGCCTCTGCAGCCTCTGACGGGTTACTCTCCAACGAGCTGCCCAGTTGGTGTCCGCTGCCTGTGATTTTCCGTTTTGGCAGTGCCTTCTTCTTTGTGCTGATCGGCGCATTGAGTGTGTGGACGCCCCCTCTCGGAGCCTTCACGGTCGGCTTCTTTGTCGTTGCTCGCTTCGGCCTCGCAGGTGCTTTCTTTGCGCTGGGCGCAGCAGCTTGCACCGGAGCTGCCGCACCCGAGTTCGTGTCAACTACCACAGTATCGTTGGCCTCGAACACGAATTTGACCAGCGCAGAGCCGTCCGCCTCAACCGCGCGGGGCGGGAACCCTCTGCGAACTGCAAGCGAGATATCGCAACAAGTTAGATTTATCACCCGTTACTGCGGTTAGGAGCAGGAACGTACAGATTGGTGAGTCCGTAGCTTTCAGACCCAATTCGTTGGCAGCTAGCTCTGCAGAGCGCGGCGGTGAGATACAAGCTAGATGTCGAGACTAGCAACTGGCTCCGCAGACCACGAACCGGAAAAGGTCTTGAAGCTCGCGTTCGGGTCGATCTTGAGCACCACCTGCTTGCCGCGAGGCCCCCGCAGACGCATGCTCCACATGACCATTGCGCCGTTGGGAACCGTGGCTCTGGTTAAATTCTCCGCCAATCACAGAACTGTGCCTTTGAGAATCTTATCATTTTCGAGCTTTATTTTGTGCCTTTTACGGATATTGGGGGACTTAAGAAAATAGCACAAATCGCAAACAGTGCTGTTTCTACCTAGAGTGGCATCAAGACTTAATCGCGTGGAACTTCATCGAGGCCGCGTCGCGCAAACTCGATCATGTGAAGTTGAAGTTTTTGCACTAATCAGATCCGAAATTTGGTCCATTTACTGTACCGGTAGTACTAAGTACCTAAATGTAGTATCAAATACTGTAGTTGGTAGAGAAAAAGCACAATCGCGCTTCAAGATGTGGGTCGACATGGACGCGCCGTCCTCGCTGCAGCAGACCGCGCGGCTGCAGCGGATGCAGTGGGCGGACGCGCTGCTCGTGTGCTTCGTGGCTGTCTTCCTGTGCAGCTCGTATCTCTTCTGCTTCCTGTACCGCCGCTGCTGCCTCCAGAGGCGGCGATACAATGAGATGGCGCGTGTGCCGACTGCTGCGATGATGGTGAGCGACATGGAGGAGCCGCTGCTGGGCGATTCAAGCTACGAAGGCCAACTGCCGATAGTCCAACCCACTCCTCTTGCTCATGAATACCAGCCGTCGGCGCCTCCGTTGAGCTGGGATTCCGAACCTAGCGGGCTTGTATGAGGGACAACCCGGCAAGAAGCAGCGCACCTGAAGACTGAAGTAGATGGCACTACAGCCCTCGATATTTGAAATAAATTATGTAGGCAAATCGAAAATGAGGACACGTGACGGCCAGTTTGTGGCATGATTCTTGCAGACTTCGACATGTTTAACTATGAAGTACACTCATTTCACCATCACTTTAGTCGGACGTCGTGTTTGCAGCCGCAGGAGAATCGTCAGATGGAGAAGCCGACTCAATTGCTGAGGATCCTTCGTCCTCTTTGGTCTCCTCTTCCTCGGAGCCTAAGATCTTCTTGAGCTCAATTGGGTTCTTTTCGGTCTCCTGCTGCTGAAGAGGTGGCAATGTGGTGATACTCGCCCTGATCTTGCGTTGGTGCATCGAGAAGATCTACAGCGCGCGTATACGTTAAATATGAGCGCCAATGAATCTGTTAAGCAACAGAACGAGTTATTATTTCTCACCTCGTGCAGAAGTTGAAACAGCAAGTCCACTTCTAGCCCCATGGCAATTGTTATCCCCTTTGTATGCTTCGTTGAATCCAGCTCCACAGATACAACCTGGATACCAAATGAGGTGGTTTGGGCAACGTTTACAACATCCTCGAACGGAATCACCGTCGTGCGCGCGAAAACTGGCATCATGGTCCGATAAATCAAGTTGCTGTACCAATAATGACACATTCACGACGTCACGGGAGGTTAGCTCACAAAATCCGTGAGAACAGCTAGGGGGGAGTTCTCAGCGAAGTCCTTACCCATAGGTGACGTGAAGTGTGACAGGAATGCCGTTCACCATGCAAGAGGCCTCGTAAAGAAGCACATTGTTTCTGCGAAATAATCAGATAAGCCAGATTATCGCTCACTTTCTATCAGTAAACGTTATTTTCTGTTGACATCGTACCTGTCATCTGTAGACAACGGGTTGAAACTTGAGACTTGAGCACCATCTCTACCAAATAACAAAGTTAGATTTATGTATCAAGGGAGTTTCATCAACATCTCACGACAACTAACTGAACTAGTGGGAACTTACACTTCCATGATGGCTCGAATTGCACGAACTCGCAAAGCTTGCACAGCTTCCACTCGTGCAGTCACCTGCTGCTGCTTTTCTTCAATTTTCGCTTGCAATCTTACCTCGCAGTCTTCCTTGCATACCCGCCAAAGATTTTGCACCAGTTCGGAAATCACTTCTCCATAGATCTTGCCAGTTTCACTCGGCGCTGCTTTGTCGATTGATGGCGAAGCGTCTATAGGTTCTGGTTCGTGGGGAGGAGGCACCTTTTCTTCTGTGAGCGCCGAGTCGTTTTCACTTAATGAGAGAGCCTCAACGTTGGAAATTGCCACGCTTGGATCGCGTTCCGCATCTTCGCCACCAGTGGGTGCGTCGGTTAGTTTGATCCCAAACTTCTTTAGGGATGGTTCTAACAGTCCGATCAGTAGAGCGCAGGCAAATTCTTGGTCGTACGCGTACGTTTCCAAGGGGATACATAAATCCCTCATGTTCACCTTCATTTCGCTAGGGATTCACCAAACACGAAGTCAGCTTCAGGCCAATCGGTCTTACAACAACAACATACTTCACCTGCTGAACGCTCTCTTTAGATCTGCAACATATCCTTCATCCAGCTCTGCGTTCTCAACTGTCAGCATGCAAAATCATAGCAAATTGTCTTCGATGAACTACAACAACGCACAAATAAACGAGGCATATCCGGTGTACCTGAATCCATGGAGTTTTCTGGAGTGGACATGTATAAATGACTCAACGACAGACACTGGCTGAGCAGAGTTGATTGCAGTGCCCCTAGCAGTTGATCCAAAGCATACTCGTGCGGCTGATTGTGATCTTGTCCCACCCACAAGCTACTTCTACCAGTGGACATCATGCCGCCTAGCAGTTTGTTCTCGTCTGACACCAATGTGCAGATGTCCACCACGCGCAACTTCGACGGAGACACGCCAACATGTACGAAAACATTGAGGAACGTGGTCGTGTTGGCCATACCGTGGGCCACAGACTCCTGCGTCACTTTCTTCCGGAACAGAACCGAGTTGGCGTGCTCCTCGGTCACCACGAGGCCTTTGCCGATGCAGACAGTGGCGATCAGCTCCTTGATGACCTCCCAAGCACGGTCAGGTCGAATCTGCACCTCCAAGATGGTCCACTGGCTCGGATCTTTCTCCACTGGGAGCTTTGTCATCCACAGCGGCACCCCTCGCTTGTCTTCGGACGTCACAGCCTTGCGGATCTGTTCTGGGTCCAGGAAGTTGAAGTCCGAGTGTTCCTTCACCGCGCTCTTGTTGTCCTGCTCCATCGGGTCTGCGTCCCGCGACGTCTTGCTCATGCCGAACTCGTCCTCCTCGTTCATGGCTTGGTCGATTGAATCTCGATGTTTCTCCGGTGATCTATCCAACTAATTTCGAAACGTCGAAATTAATGTCTCTAATTTCGAATTTATGAAAATATAAGGATTAGGGTCAATCGATACATATTTTTTGAAAGCGATGGCCAAGATTGAAGATGAAGGAGCATGGCGGTGGCGACGAGCGCTGGAAGGTGCAGCGCCTCGCCCAGAAGCTCGACGGAGAGGTGCATTTTCTTCTGATAGAGGTTTGTAATGTATGCGTTCGGTACTTACAGTGATTGTTGCGCAGATTCAGCAACTGAAGGTCGCGCTGAGTGAGCTGGACACGGTGAAGCCGAAAAAGGTAATAGCAATACGCCTTCTTTGAATGGGGTGGGATTGTGTCATAAGAAAGTAACGTAGGCATCACACTGATGTCAATCATGGAATTCAGACGACATACACCAAGAGGGCGAACGTGTTCTTCCTCGACACCTGTCGAGACGCCATCGTCAAGACCAAGAAAAGTAAGTTGTCGGATCTGTTCTTTAGCCGAAGCGTTGACAGCTTTTGGACTTACTGTGTTGTTGATGATGCAGGTGAACTGAAAGAGAAGGAGACGAAGCGACTCGAACTTCGCAACTCCGTCGGGAATATAATCATTCGTAGACCCGGTTTCGTTCCACTTCCGTACCGGTGTTCACTCGTCGGGAATTAAATCGTAACGATTCTATCCTACTGGTTTAAAAACTCAACGCTGCGAAGAGCATGTCTGCCACTACATGTACATGTAGTTCTACTATAATACATGGTAACGTCGACTCTGCCATTACCTTCAACGAGGAAAAACTCAAAAGGGATTCATCACATCATCGCCCACGTGCATGTTAAACGTTTCTAGGTTTCGTCATCTCGTAAGGAGGGTGTCACTAGTGGAGGAGGCGCGGTGGCGCAGCCGCGATTTCGTCGGCGAGCTCACAAGAGACTTGTGCACCGCCGAGAGGAATTTGGCGTCCACGTACGCAGTCACCAATTCGTGCACTTCCTGCGCTAGCAACTCCCGCTCCTTGCGAAGCACTGCGACCTGATCAGCATGGGCTGTGATGTTGAACAGGAAGTACACGTTTTCTGCAATAGAGCGGCTCTCCTCCAGGACACGAATATGCGAGTACAGCAATAACGGCAACCCCACAGCAAGCGTGTACGCGTACGCAGACCCCAGGAAGTACCAAGTGGAGAGAATTAGCACCAGCCAGTGCACGGGTACCAATACGCTGTGCGCAGCAAAAAAAGTTAGATGCATTGCCATCGCGAAATTTTACATACAGCCAATCCACTCACGCTGCAGCGAAGATCTTAAACATGGACTTGGATTCCACAAATCCGGCAAGACTGTTCATCTTCGTTCCTGTGTATCACCAGACCATGCAAAGTACAGAAGGTCAGTTCAACTGGCTTCGAAGCGCATACCACACACACACTCACCAATAAAATAGTAAGGGAAATTCAGCAAAAGGCCGGGCGTCGCCAGCGGTAGCAGCACAAGCAGGTACAGGATTCGCTCCAAGAACAGCTGCAACAGCGATTGCTCCTTCCGCACCGGCAGATTCACTTCTTGGTCTTTCAGACTCAACTTTTCGAGTTGCTCTTTGTATCGAAGGACCTTCTTGCGGATCGCGGCGATCCGTTCTTTTTGTTCCTCGTCTGTAGGCTCCTTCTCCAGCATGTTGATAATGTACTGCGTCAAGCGAACCTCCTTGTTAGCGTCGATGGACCCCGGCGTGTTCAGATACAAGCGACGCATCAAGCGCGCCGCGTGGATGGTGCTGAAGTCGGATGCGTTCAAGGTCACATCATGCATCCTCTCCTCGAGCTCATGTGTCAAGCGCTTCACCTCACTGTGCTCGTCCTGCTGGAAAGCCTCGCTTTGCACCATGCCCGGCGTGATCACCATGGGCGGTCCGAACTCCAACGTCATCTGGCTCCGAAAGTGGTCTTTGTTGAAGTAGTTGAGCCCTAGGGGAATGATCGGGATGGGTTGGTCGTAGTGCTTGGCGAAACCCGTCGCCACGCGCACCACTCCCGTGCGCAACGATAGCATCTTAGGCGCCGTGTAAGACGTTCCTTCAGGGAAGAGTACCATGACGTTGCCCCCAGCGAGCACGCGCCAGGTGTGCTCGAACATGGCCTTGTTTGCGGCCTCCAACTCCTCGGGGGTCTTGTCCGAGTCCATATCCGCGAGACTGGCCTCTTTGCGTCGCGGGCGGTACACGGGCACGGCGCCGAGCTTTTTGAGGATGAAGGCGGCGACGGGATTGCTGAAGAGCGAGCCCTTGGCCCAGACGTACGGGTTGCGGCCGTGGCTGGCTGCCTCGGTCATGACCAGGATGGCGTCCACGAGCATGTTGGGGTGGTTCGGGCACAGGATCACGGGCCCCTCGCGCGGGAAGTTGTTGAGCCCGTAGACCACAATCTTGCGGAAGTACGTGTGCAGCAGGAGCCGAAGGAAGCGCACTATGATCTTGTAGCTCTGCGTGAGCAGCACGAGGAGCGCCAGCGCGATCCACAGCAGCGTCGAAAGCATCGCTGTCTATTTGGTCGTTCTTGTTGTGGTGTATTCTTCTGCTTGAGGGCGCAGGTGTGATGCCAGGCGGCGAGCGCAATGCCGTAAGCGCGGCGTTTGATACTTTCTTGCGAAGCCACCCATGATGACATCGCACGCGTCGCGTGGACCACTTCAACCCGCTCGAAACAATTACAATCGGTTTCCGCGGGACCACCTCATCCCCTCCAGAAACGATGACAATTGGTTTCCGCGGGGTTGGACAGTCGCGACAACAAGACGACAACATTGAGGGCGGACCATGGCGGCGAGCGTCTGTCGATCGATCGCCTGAAGGTCGCCGATACTGCAGGCGCAACGTACATTTAGTTCTGCGGCTGTGTGAAACCAATTAGCTGTCCCAGGGAAACGGCCTTATCAATCCAGCGGCGGCAGCAAGGCCATCCGCAACGACGCGCCATGTTCTTTTTTGTGAGCTGATCACATCGTGCACGCGCAAGGTGGACGTTCCCTAATAGGAATCCCTATGCTGCAGTATCGTGGGACGTGCCAGCGTGCCTGGCCCCACCGAGCTTCCAATCCCCACTGGGGATTCCCCTGTTCGACTCGTAGACTGCGAACATCGCTTGACGCTAGACGCTCGACGAGCGCACGATCTCCGGCGGCAAGTGCGAAAGTGCGAGGCGTTTGCAAGCTCGCGGCCTTCGTTTTGTGGCCGGTCGACACATCCTGCGCCTTCCTCCACCCTCACCGCAAGCTCGGCGCATGCAGGACACGAGCGCTGGTTTCTGATAAGCTTATCACAACCTGCTGCTTCAATTTGCTTCCAGTAGAGGAGCACATGTAACGTGCCGTACAGTAAGTTATGTGTAAGTTATGCCCCATAAGTTACGCCCGGTCGTGGCAACGCGGTCGCATACGCGTACCGGTCGGGCACACCATCCAGCCAGAGCCCGCTATCCAGCGTCCCCACGTGCTGCCGGTGCAGTCGGTATTTCCAGCTCACCGCTCCACGTTACTCCCCGGAGCGACGTACACAACCTGCCAGCTCTAGCCTGCCCTGCTCGTCGTACCATATCTTCCCACCCGCGCCGCGACGCCTGTCCAAACGGTGGAGGAGAGCGAGGCGACGAAGCCCTCATTGGCGAGCAGTGTGCCATTTGACGTAGCGTAGCGCAAGGATCCGGACGAGTGCAGTAGTCGAGCATGGACTTTCAGAGCGGGGTGCAGGTGTTCATCCCGGCGGCGCTCAACAGGCCCACGCACACGCTCTACAGCATCTGCATGCTGGTGCAGCCCACGAACCAGGAGTGGACAGTCAACCGCCGCTACTCGCAGTTCCTGCAGCTGCGGAAGGACATCCAGCACAAACTCTCCACGCGCGGCGTCTCGTGCGCGAACTGCGCTAGCTTTAACCGTGCCATCAGCAAGTTCCGCTTTCCGGGAAAGTCGCTGATGCGGACCAACTCGGTGGTGCGTCACCGGGTTTCAACGCTGCAGGACTTCCTCAAGCTGCTCGTGGGGCGCACTTACAATGACCTCCCCAAGTGCGGCATCTGCGGCGATGAAATTAAAGACATGATGCGGCCGTTCCTCAGCCGAGGAGCACAGCCGATGAACGGATCCATCCTACCCAAGATCACCAAGTCCCTGTCGCTGGCGTCGTACGCCGTGGTGGAGCAGCCGGTGATGCCCGTCCCGGAGCCGGCACCGCCCATTTCGCCCTCGTTGATGGGCAAGGAGCTCTTCAGCGCCAGCAAGTCGTCGAGCAAGCCCATTTTCTCTCATAGCCAGATTTCAGGCGGCAAGTCCATCTTCTCGCGCAGTACGGACGATGCATCCACACAGCCAAACGAATCCGAAGACCCCATCATGGATTTTTCAGACAGCGATGACGACGGCTACGGCAAGAAATATGATGACCAACGCTGCTATGACGAGGGCGTACCGCTCGAGGAAGCGATGAAGCAGGTGGTGGTGCCCAAAGGTGCTCGTCTTACGTGCGAAGAAGTGGTTGCTCGACTCACGTCGATGTGGGCCGCTTACGACCTGGATGAGGTGCTGTCATCCTTGCCGCCCGAGCGACTTTCACAACAAGCCAACTTCTCTGTAGACGATAAGGAATACGCGTTCTAAGTGTGGTGTTGGATAGGGCAATTTTGCTTTCCGCCTCTTGGGGTAGCTGCTAAGCCGGCCAACAGTGCCGCATCGCCCCACGGGTAGGGCGTTGTGCAAACTAAATATGAAGCAGTCAAGTATAATATCAATGCGATCAGCACAAGGGTTGCTGACTTCCGTTCAAGACGAAAACAAGCTGACACAAAGCAGAAGAAATCACTAGGTTTCATTGTTGGTTCTTCCTGTACGATTGTCGGGCATACTCCGTCACAATTTCAGCTTCTATAACTTTTCCGGGTCAGCGATACCCGTAGCGACAACAGAGACGCGCAGTTTGCCATCCAGAGAGTCATCGAACGTCGAGCCGAAGATAATGTTCGCGTGGGGGTCGTCCAGTTCCCTCGTCACCCTCTCCGCAGCTTCATCGACTTCAAACAACGTCAGGTCGGAACCACCGGTGATATTTACAATCATGCCCTTGGCGTCCTGCGCGTCGCGAAATTAATTAGGAATGAATAAAATACTCGTTAGCACAAAGACGATGAAGCTACCAACTTAAGTACATACCTTGATCGAAATATCTCCCAGAAGAGGATTCGCCAACGCATCCTCAGCAGCGCGCAAAGCCCTACAGACGACCGCAAGCACAATAACACTTAGCAGGTCCAATTCCACTCGCACACAGCCCGTCATTAATAGCCAGACGCACCGATTCTCTCCATCAGCCTCTCCACTCCCCATCATGGCATTTCCCATATTTTGCATCACCTGCAGGTTCAATAAATCGTTGTCAACAATAGTCATGGGAAGTCAGCAAGAATACCACCGAACGGACACAAATATATCCACATACCGACTGAACATCCGCAAAGTCGAGGTTAATAAGCCCAGGCATCACCATCAGATCGGAGATGTTCTTGACGCCGTCAAGGAGCACGTTGTCCGCCATTCTACATCAGAGAATATGGCATCGTTACAATCACTCAGCTTGGGATGCTGTACACTCCCTTAAAACCAAATCACGCACCGGAATGCATCCATCAACGACGTGCGCTCGTTCGACATATTGAACAGGTTTTGGTTAGGAATCACAAGCATCGTATCCACGCTATCCTTCAGCTCAGCGAGGCCCTGCGCCGCAAGCTTCGCACGGTTATTCCCTTCAAAGCGGAACGGCTGCAGTGCGCGTTTGAACGAGGGAATTAGCACATGATGCTAATTGAATCGCAACGCACCCCTGAAAAGTACATGCCTTCGTGACCACCGCTACCGTGAGAATACCAGCTTCGAGAGCTGCCTGAGCAATGACAGGAGCTGCACCTGTACCAGTTCCACCACCCATGCCTGCAGTCACAAACATCTGCAAAGATAAATAAAATAGAGTGAGCAGCTCCGCATCACCACCAATATCAGCTTTACTTGAAATACCAACGCAACGAACCATGTTTGCACCCTGGACGCGTTCCAGAATGTCATCAATCGATGCCTCCGCTGCTTCACGGCTAGATTAACACGACAATATAAAACACGCTTAGCTGCAATCCAACCCACAGTAAAATTCGTAGCCCAACACGCACCCAACTTCGGGGTTGGCGCCACAACCCAGGCCCCCTGTCAGCTCAGGAGCCATCTGAACGCGGTTCTCCGTCAGTGTCGTACGCAGGTGCTGCGCGTCCGTATTGCAGACCAGGAACTCGACGCCCTGCAGGCCGCGCGCGATCATGTTGTTCACTGCCAATCAAAGCCCATCACGGGTCAGGACCTTCGGCTTGCTTACCACATCAACCATCCCAACTGAGCTACCCACCAGCATTTCCACCAGCTCCGCCAACTCCAACCACCACAATCTTGGGCGCGAAGGCCGACAAGTCCGTCACGGGGTGATCCTGCGTGAGCCACAACGGCTGGGTGGAGCTCATGGCAGGCGGCACGAGCTTCTTCTTCACCACTGACGGCGGCACCGCGCTCATCTCGGCCGGCGACGAAGGCCCCCCTTCCACCTCTACCTTGAGCGCATTGTCCTCGTCCTTTTGAGCCTTCTTGAAGCCCTATCAATTAATTGACGCGCAAACATTTTGATCAGAGGCTGCAGTGCGGCGTTTTTCAGTCGGACCACGCGCAAATTACCATGCGCAACGCAGCGGCAGCTGCATCGGTGGCTTCGGTAGAGAAGGCGAGGTGCTGAGTTGCAGCCTTGGAGACCTGGCGTGCGCGCAGCAGCGCCGTCGCCACTGCCTTCATGCAGGAAATCCTGGATCACCACAAATGAAGCGCTACTTATTTGAGGAATTACTTATCTAAATCTGAATTTCTATTGTGAATTTTATGTAGCCATATCGCCTGGTTGCTGTTCCTGGCGGCGCAGCTCGTCCACGTTGGCCTTGATATACAGCAGAACTTCCGCCTCTGTCAGGTCCAACTGGACGCCATAATTGCGTCCCACAAAGGTACTGAAGGTGTCCACGTCCGAGCACAGCAGTCGACCAGTGTCGGTCCAGATGGCGACGTCGCTGATTACGAGGTTTGACGAAGTGGGCAAGTTGAAGCTGTAGCGATCCACACGGAATGTTATACAACCCTCTCAGATAGACAGCTTATACAGGCCTTACCCGTACAGCCGCATCAGCTTAGCAGCATCGTTGGGCCAGCGGTCTATCCTCGATGGCAGCTTCGTTATTTGGCAGTCGGGCAAGATTGCGGCCAGGATGTCTACACAAAGTACCAGAGATAATCAATAGGTTGAACTGCTTACTGCAAGGAGAGATCATGCCCCGTACCAAGTAGGCGGTCACAGATGGCGTACTCTTCGCTGCTCACACGTCCAGCCAGCGTGTAATGGACCATGCTCAAATTTGACAACTGACAGTGCAAAGTCCACACCAAAAGCAAACACGCTAATAATAGTGGGTGTCAAGTTTCGTTTTAGCTCGGTTTTTAGCTTTAGAATATCTACCAATCATGCCAACTTGGAAAGTATGGTGCTTGAGACCCCCTTGTAGGTTGTTGAAATCAATGCTTTGATAGTTGTAACTTACAAATTGTAAGTCACAACAATGTATTATTGTCAATTCCGGCCAAAATTTCCAAGTCGGCGGTTCCGAGAAGCACTCATATACAAAAGTCAAGTTGTTTGCCTAATCGTCCGTGCCGCATGTCAAGCACAATTCGTACTTAGAGAGCAACTCGATTCGTACTTAGTATGGGTACTATAGTCCACGCAAGTGGTTGCGGAGTGATTGTGCCTCGGGCGATTGAATCGGCCGGTTTGGAAATTTTGTCTAGAACCCCCAATACTCTTTTAACCTCTGCATCCTTCACTCTAATTAGTCAACTCCCACGTTTTGTACGTAAATACAAAATTCTTTTTTTTTGTGGCAGCGGACAAAACTCATCGATATCAGAAAGGTATGAAGGACCCTAAACCAGATTCGAGGGGCTTGCTTAAGACCGTAAATACTCTTGAGAAGTTCACAGACCAGATGCTCGTGGTCTCGTTTCACAAACCCATGTGGTTGCCTCATGTATATCTTTTGCTTGTCGTCCATGGTGCCGTTCAGGAACGCCGTGTGGACATCCGTCTGATGGATATGACAGTCCAATATGGTCCCAATAGCCAGCACTAAACGCAGTGACTCGAACTGTGTTTGTGCCGCACTTCGCTTAGAGCGTGTGCTACGCTCTAAGCGAAGTGCGGCACAAACATGTGCAACTGGCAGTGCCACTGGATACTGCGTCATCAAGTCTAGGGTCATCTACTCAAGTTCAAAGAGGTCAAGGGCGGCAGAGGTCAGGTACCACGAAGGTAAGACACTGGACGAACTCAAGGGCTGCGTGCAGGGCCTGCAGGCAGGAGGCAGAGCAGCTTTGCGTAACTCTGAATCAAATTCACTTTTCCATTCACCTTCCCCTGCTCAAGCGCCTCTCAAGCTTCCTATCAACTCAACAGGTTATGAGTTCCAACACCACGACCGCCTTCACGACCAAGGTTCGAAAGTTCGACGGCTCTGGCTATCGCGTCTGGGTGCGGCAGCTTCAGTTGTATCTGGAGGTGAAGGACGTGTGGGGCGCTGTGCTCAAGCCTGCGCCGACGTCGCTGCAACTGAGGCCGGCCAAGCTGATCGTCCGTTACAGCAAAGAGAGCGGCCGCTGCATCAACTGGGGCTTCAACAGGAGCTCGCCATGACGATCATCCTATCGGCGCTGACGGACGACCAAGCTGCCTTGATCGCAGACCTGACGCACCCGCAGGAAATGCTGCAAGCCCTGCAGAAGACGCACCGCCATGTGTGTGACACGACCGTTGGAGCTCTCAAGCGACAGTACATGTCCCTGTACATTGACGCCGGTGGCGACATGCTGGAGCACATCCGACAGACTCGCCTGATGCTGGCCGAGTTGGAGTGCTACAAGGTGTCGCTGTCCGACGCAGAGAAGAAGAGCAACTTCTTGCAGAGCCTCAGTCCTGACTGGAATGGCTACATCGGTGCGTTGGAAGCGTGCGGTTCGATGGAGGAGCTACTCATTAAGGCGGCTGCCGAGGCGAGACGCCGCTCGACGCAAGCCCAGCGGAGCAGGCATGGGGGTAGTCAAGCCTTCAGCAGCGGAAATGCGTTTGCTACCTCATCGTTCGGGAAACCACGAGCAAAGAAGGGCAAGTGCTACAACTGTGGGAAGCGCGACCCCTTCAAGAATGAGTGCAAGTCGAAGAAGCAGTTTGGTGGTGCCTTTGGTAATGCCGCTGCTGGCCAAGACAGCGGCGACGAGGCCGAGACGGGCTTCGTTTTCCAAGTATCCACGCAAGCAGCCGGAGCTGACTGGATCATTGACTCTGGAGCATCGAGCCACATAACGGGCACCAGTGATCTGCTATTGGACCTGCACGAGATGGCCAGTAACATCGTTGTTACGACCGCCAGCGGCACGACACTGACCGCAACTCACGGCAGAAAGGCTCACATGCCGCTGGCTTCAGGAGGATCTTGCACGCTGGACAACGTGCTATATGTCCCAGGACTGCAGCGCATCCTTGTCAGCTTGAACAAGGTTGGGGCTGCCGGCCTCACTGCCACGTTCGACCATGAGCGGTGTGTGATCACCAGCGGCAGTGCGAAGCTGGTTGCAACACGGCGCAGCAGTGGGCTATACGTCGTGACGATACCCAGTACGGGCAACTGTGCTGAGGCTGACTATGCGTCTGGCGATGGACCAGACGACTTGGCAATTTGGCACGCCAGGCTCGGACACCTGAACGCGCGAGATTTGAAGGTGCTGTTAAGAGCCGGTGGTATAGCCACGAACAACACGCAGCTGCGCCCGTGTGAAGGGTGTGCGGCTGGGAAACTGGTCAGTCGTCTATTTCCAGCGAAGAAGCCACGCGACGTAAAGCGTGGTCAAGTGTTGATCATGATCGACTATGTGGGGCCAATGGAGACGACGTCGCGGGATGGCTTTACAGGGATAGTGAGCATGATGATTGAGCCATACCACTTGGCGGCGGTGTTTCCTGTGAAGGACAAGGGCTCGGCCACTCAACTCCGCGCTCTGCGGGAATGCATCGCCAATGTCAAGGTAGAAGTTCCTGAGGCGCGCGTAGCCGTCCTGAAGAGCGACAACGCCGCGGAGTACATTGGCGGAGAAATCGCTGAATTCTGCAATGAGAACATGATCGCACAAGAGTTCAGCACGCCGTACGCCTCGCAGCAGAACGACAAAGTTGAGCGCAGCAACCGTGTTGTCGTAGAGATGGCACGCGCTATGCTGCAGGCTGCTGGTATGGGCAAGCGCTTCTGAAGCGACGCTGTCAAGACCGCAGCGTACATCCGAAACCGCTGCCCGTCTAAAGTGCTCGCTGGCAAGACGCCAATTGAAGTGCTAACAGGTCGCGCCCCTGCGCTGAACAAGCTGCGAGTGTTTGGTTGCGACGCTGAAGTGCTGCTGCCGAAAGCGCAACGACAGAAACTGGATGCCAAGACTGCAAAAAGCGTCTTCATTGGGTATGAAAAGTGCGGGGGCTACCGCTTCTGGGTGCCCAGTGGTCACGGAGGCATTGAGAGTGTCATCTCCTCCCTTACTGCGGTGTTCTTCGAGTCTAGTGTTCCGAAGAATACGACTGTCACGCTGGATGGGGATCTGCCAGTGGTGACTCAACCGGAGGTAACTAGCGAACAAGTGCCAGTCGGTCCGGACACGACCCAAGAAGACACTGCAATGGAAAGCGGTGGGTCATCCGCTAGCGAGCAGTCGAGACAGCTCCTCGTTGATCCTCGGGTGGAGAAGCAAGTCGTACGTCGCAGCACTCGCATCAAGAAGAAAAGCGTGCGACGACTGGAGTTCGAGGAGTCGCACAACACACAGGAGGTGGCGTTGGTAAGTGAGCTCCAAGACCCGCTGACTCTGCAGGAAGCCATGTCCCGACCGGATGCTGAGCAATGGCGGCAAGCCATCAACAGGCATTTACAAATAGGGCATTTGGTGCTTAATAAGGCAAAGGCGCCCTATTCTATTTTCGGAAGATGCCCTATACAGTCCGGCTATCGATAAGACGAATTTCGCGTTGTATCGGAAGGGGCGCCTACGATTTTCGTGCATTTCCTCAGTTCTCGAATGTTTTTCGTGTTCTTGGAGCTCTTTCGAGTAGCTGAGGTCACAATACCATGCAACGGCGGAAATGGTGGTCTACACCAACTTGATCTCGCCACAAACAATTGCACACTTACGCCGCCAGCAAAAGTTGATTCGCCAAGTGAAAATAACCTCCACACTTCTGCAAGGTACACGCTGGGAGTCAATGAGCTGATATTGCCATTGGCTTAACATTCATAGAATTGAACTGACAGCGTTTTAAACGACACCATTCCTGTTTCCAAGCCTCCTGACAAGAGGCGGCTGGTGCTTTCGTTGGTAGATAATTTCGCCTCACTATCAGTATAAGCATTTTGCCTGTTTGATTGATTCTATTAGTGCTATCTCACCAGAAAACAACGCGCCAGGGGAGGGACGGCTTAGAAAGTCTGAAACCAGTTGATCAAGTCTTTACTACACGTAGAAAGTTTCAACCTCTCACTGATTTATCTCACCTGAACTTGTGACTTGAAAAAGCGCAGCAGTTTAGCGGGCTCTAACTGGTCAAGCTTCGAGAAATAAACACCATGAGGCATACACGTAGCGTTTAACCCCTTGATGCATTAACCTCAGATGCTACTTACACACTTTGATTTCCTTTTGTATTGGATTTAGAATGGTGCCATATGGATGCCCTTTCCTACTGCGTCAGAATGCCCTGAATAAGTCATTTAGGGTCAAATCGGCACATGCCCTATCTGTAGATGCCTGGCCATCAACGAAGAGCTGGAGAGTTTGAGACGGAACGGCACATACGAAGTAGTGCTTCGACCAGGCAACGTGCGACCTGTGGGTTTTTCGCCGCAAGACGTTGGCGGATGGTTCGCTGGACAAGTACAAAGCGAGACTTGTGGCGAAGGGCTTCACGCAGCAGTTTGGGTGGACTACACGGAGACGTTCAGCCCCGTCGTCCGTCACGACTCAATTCGAACCATCCTTGCTCTCGCAGTGCAGTTGAATTGGGATCACCTCCAGCTTGATGTGCAAACCGCGTTCCTAAACAGTGATCTCTCGGAAGCTATCTACGTCACACCGCCTACTGATGAATCAAACGACAAGGTATGGAGATTGTGTAAAGCCCTGTATGGATTGAAGCAGGTATCGCGAGCTTGGTATGAGACCGTGACCAAGTTCCTGTGTGACGCTGGTTTTGTGCAGTGCCACTTGGACACGTGCGTCCTGGTCAAGCGCACCACTGACAGCATTGTGGTGGTTCTCCTGTATGTAGATGCCATGCTGATTGTCAGCAACGCCGCGTCGGAGTTAGCTGCGTTCCTAGCCAACATCATTCGACGATTTGCAATCAACAAGTGCAATGTCTCCAGCGGCTTTGTGGGAATGGAGCTGTCATGGAGCAGCGCGGGGGATATGCTGACGATTTCGCAGCGGAAGTACGCTGCAGCGGTGGTGAAGCGCTTCATGGGTCGTGATGACAAGTCTCAGCCACGCACACCAATGGAGTGTGACTTCCAGCGCCAAGTGGTCGATGATTCCGAGCTGATCGATGAAACAATTCGCCCTGCAGTCGGATCACTGCTCTACGCGTCGACAGTGAGCTGCCCTGACCTGGCTACAGCTGTACGTCTCGTTGTCCAAGAGACCGAGCAGCCAACGCGAACCGTTAAGGACGGCATTGGCCGTATAATCGGCTATTTGAAGCGGACTGCCGACATGGGACTCGTGTACCGAAAATCAAACAAGAGCGATATGCAGCTCGAAGTGTACTGCGATGCTGCGTTTGCTTGCGAAAAAGAACGCAAGTCGTCAACGGGCTTCGTTGTGTTCCTGAACGGATGCTGCATTGCTTGGGGGTCGAAGAAACAGCCAATCGTTACGCTGTCGACTACTGAATCCGAGTACGTTGCTCTAGCGCACGGCATCAAGGAGTGTATTGGACTCAAGCAGCTGCTACTCGAGGTGGGCTTCGAGGTGGGCAAAGTAATTGTCCACAAGGACAACCAAGCAGCTCAGTATGTGGCGGAAGGGAAGGGGGTCTCGCATCGTTCGCGGCACATTGACCTACGCTACCATTGCGACTCTTGCTGAGCCACGAAGACCAGCTGCAAATCGTACCCAGCCTTCTCTTTGTCGCTGGACTTTTCCGTCGGCTTGGCTACCGACGTCAAATCTTGCAGCGATTCTTCGTAGCGAACCACAGGCTTCAGTCGATTGGCTTGTAGATCTTCGACGATCCGTTGGTCGCTTCTCGCTCACAGGTGGACGATAATGCGGTCTTTCCAACCCGCAAAATCCCCTTCCTGGACTTCAGCGCTGCGAGGTTTCCATTAACTCCCTTGGCACTCATACTTGAAATGTTCAAATGAATGCTTTGATATTTGTAAGTCACAACAATGTATTACTCTTTTAACCTCTAAACTAATTGCCTATGCTCTAGACTTGTGCTCGGGGCCTGAGGCAAAAGAGGAAGTGAGATCGTCTTCGGACTGCGTCCTCGGGCGCCTCACTCCTCTGCCTCTTTTCGTCACTGCACTATGGCTGGCAGGGAGCTCTCTGTCCAGTACTATCCAGCCATCTGTGATGGCCTCTTGTACTTGCTAAATATCAATATAACACTTTGAAAAGGTTTTCGTGTCATTCTTCCTTTTCGTTGGTAGACAGGCAGATGCCTACTGCACAACGATACGCAGAGTACCACTCACCATAGGTGTCATTCGAGCTTTGAGCCACGAGCTGCCTGTGGAGTTGCTACTTAAGCTGGACGTGTATTTGCTGCCCGTGGAGTTGCCCCCGTGCTGGGCGTGGGGTTGCTGCTCCACGAGATTCTTACTTGTCTGCCTGCCGTCGACCTAAAAAATGACCTCTACCTCCAACAAAAATGTTGGAGGTCGAGGTCCGACCAGTTCTAGAGAATCGGAGCGATCGGCGGCAGGAAAAAAAATATCAAAACTCGGCAGCCAGGACTCGGATTTAGGCGCTATGAGTGGCGTCCGAAACGTCTGGATCTTGGCTAACCACTTGCCAACGCGCTGCTAAAAGCGGGTGTTTTCCCGCGCTTGGCTGGCAAAACAGAGCGGCGATCCCGTTTTGGTCTGCCGACCAGTTCTAGAGACTAAAAAACTTAGGTTTTTGTATATGCTGCGCATCCCCCTCCGAGTAAACGTGCCGTCTAAAGCGGAGGGGCCCCGCGAATAATTTAGACCTCTACGAGCCTTATATGTAGGTTGTCATTAAAACACAGAGCCAATAGGAAGTTGGAGGATACGTGAAACCACTGCTTCGACGAGAATGGCGGATCCATCGGGCGCTGTAGCAGTGGTGGCGGTGAGATTACTGCCCATTGAAGATGCCGACGTTGGCGTCATGTGGGACTTCGACTGCTTCTTCTCACCGAGCGTCGCTCGCTTCGGGCGCTTGTTCGTCCGTGGCTCAACAGCTGGCTTCTTTGGTGCTGGTTTCTTCTTGGACTTTGCTGCGGCATCAGCTTTCTCCTTGGCCATAAGTTGCAGCAGCTCGAGAGTAAGCAGTCTACCTCCTGCCTTGGTTCGCTTAGGCTTCGGCGCGGTGACCTGCACCGGGGGCGTTAGTAAAACGCCTTGTTGAACAACTTGCTTGGCCTGGGCCGACGAATGCTGCATTAATTCTTTGGGCGTTCCTTTTCGCTGGAACTCCGCAAGACACTCACCCATGCGATCCGTGATAACGGGACGAGGCCACCGGTCTTAAACCCGGCAACAATGTCCGTGAAGAAGTGACTGGTCTTCCACGCAGTCTCCGCAAGGCGCAACGCTGCCTGCTGGTCGATCGAATTCTCGGGGTCTTCCTCCACAATGCTTTCAATGAGTACTTGCAGGTTTCTTTTGAAAGAACCAAAAACCGCAACATCTAGAGGTTGTAAGAGTAGTAGGCAGAGCCACTAGCCTGATCTACAAGCGAAATGCTTCATCTACGATCTCCATTGAGATATGCGAGCTACATCCATCAATTATCAACAACAGTGGGCGCTTAACTTCCGCTGGCACCGCATCAGAAAAACCCCAGCTAACTAACAAACAGAGTGCCGTTCATGGATGCCTTCGGTGTTGTCGTCACAGCAGCTCCAGGCACCAAACTATTGTCCATGATCGTGAGCGGTACCGACTGGCCGGACAAGATGAACTGGGGCAGCACCACAAACCCAGCGGCGCTTCCACAGGCAGCAATAGAAAGATGAAACGAGACTGTAGGATCTGATTTCCAGACGTTAGTTGATTCACGCAAAGCAATCACAGTCTTGGTCTTGGAACGGGCTTGGAACCCCGTTTCATCCATCTTTCCGGCTCGAACATATTCTCATTGAACAGCGTGCTTAATGTCGTCGACAACAGGTCTAGATCCTCCTCGGTAACGCTGTTACGTGCCTTGCATATAATCTGCGCAACGCGTGGACCAAGAGCGGGGTGCCGTTCGATAAAGCACGTGTACCACCCGTCTCCAACGGGGCGATTGAAGAGCAACACGACGATTTCTGTAGCCCGCCGAATGATTGCACTGCGATCGACACGATGCCGCATCTGTTGTCGCGTTACTATCCACTCAAACAGATTTTCTTCCGCTTCATCAGGAAGCAGCGGCGCCGGACCAGGATGTCGCGGTTCTCGCTTTCCTCCTTTGCGAATGACCGCTGCCCACTTCGCGATACTCTTGTACGGAATTCCGGTGTCCTCGCTCATTTCTTTCATTGCCGCGCCAGCTATGGCACGAGCAATGACACCATCGAACTGCTCATTGCTATAGTTCCTCCTGCACTGCTTAGTCCTCCTGCAGCGCCATTTTTTGACGATAGCTGATGTTTGCGCGTATAATGTGTTGCAGAAAGTGTGCAACTCGCGCCTCGTCATGATTTACTACCAATCACGCCACAGCTGATATCTGATAGGCTCCAAATCGAGACGCAAAGTCTCCCGTCGCGGAGGGGGATGCGCAGCATATACAAAAACCTAAGTTTTTTAGTCTCTAGAACTGGTCGGCAGACCAAAACGGGATCGCCGCTCTGTTTTGCCAGCCGAGCGCGGGAAAACACCCGCTTTTAGCAGCGCGTTGGCAAGTGGTTAGCCAAGATCCAGACGTTTCGGACGCCACTCATAGCGCCTAAATCCGAGTCCTGGCTGCCGAGTTTTGATATTTTTTTTCCTGCCGCCGATCGCTCCGACTCTCAAGAACTGGTCGGACCCGTTTGGAGGTTCATTTTTATCCAATCAGATGCAAATATGTTACCTAAATTTGCGACCTAAAACGAGACTTGACACCCACTAATAGGTGAGTTCTTGGTCCAAAATTTGGAAAGAGAACTCAGCAAAGATAATTCTCTTCTTTGGAACGGGCCAAAATAGTTCGAGTTTTAGCCAATCCAGATGCTGCAATAGGATACTTTTGGCGAATAGGAAGTGTTAGGTGTAGGTTTACCGTAATCTCGGTGTTAACTGTCACCCTCCACCTGCAGTCTAGCCCCATCTGAGGAAAAACCTTACATGTAGAAAGTTGGTGTTGGCACACAAAAATTAAAGGTAGCGACGTACTACGTCGTCATCCCAGGTCACTTCGCCAACGACTGGGTCGATGCACGACAACGACTCGAATCTCGCTGCCAGCTCATTGTCGACACTTGGCGCCTCGCATATTGGTTCCTGCTCTATGCGCTCGTCGAAAAGCAGCCCCACCCACTTAAAATCATTCTTGATAGTAGGCTTGCTCAGGCCATCCCACGCCTCACGTAGCCACTGGACCGCTTGCGCGCGATCTGGCGCTCGCATCTTGCCTTCGTCAATTTTCAGCAGTTGCGCACTCTCTCGCTTCACATGCCGCAGCCAACTCGCGCGCAAGAGGTCTTTCAACGGCTTGTTCCACGAAATGTCCGCGGGCTGGCAGCAGTGCGTGTACCCAGGGGGTACACGCTGAGGGATCACGTTCTTGTGCGAAGCATATTGGACGACTTCGGCCGTCCAATGTGCGCTGAAGTCATCCCACATGAGCATGACGGGCGCGTCACGCTCGTCGCGCTCCCCCAAAAAGTGCTTTAAAAACACAAGGGATAGATCCGAGTTCCACCAGCCTTTTGCATTGGTATAGATCGGCATAGCTTACTTCTCCTCGAGCTTCTGAATGCTCGGCCACATCCAGCGGCTGAACCCTCGCCGAAGCCGTGTATTCTCCTCAGGGGTGACTGCGACGCTAGACGGTCGCATCTTCAGCACGACCCATGGGTCATACTTGCGTCCAGTGCTGTCGGCCATGAGCATCGCTGTAAGTCGTTCTTTGCTTTTACCGCCACATTTGACCCATACAGTTTTAGAGCCACGCTCGTCAACTGTGTGTTTGGGTTCGTACTCAAAGAAAACAGCCGTTTGGTCGGCATTGTAGACGGTCGCAATGCCCTCCTCGACAATGCGGCGGCGCAACGTTACAGCAGATTCCTGTGCTACAGCAGCGGAGTCAGCTGGTGGAGACTGCCCCTGGCGCGTTTTCGCTCTCAGCGATAGACTATAACGAGCGAGGTACGCTTTCATCCATGTAGCAGAGGCACCGAAGGCAGCTGGAGGCACATCGTACATTCTTGCAACCTCCAGTACCTCCTGCTGCAACATGGTCGCCGACACGGGCATGCCGTTGCGGCCAACACAGCCACAAGCCAGTCGAACAGGTCGAGCTCGGCGTCGTCGGAGAGGGTTTTAGCGGACCCTAACGCGCGGTACCGCTTCATCTTCGCCGTCTTGGCGCTGGCGGCCATGCGGTCAATGTGGGCACGGTGCTGCCTCCAACGTAGGACGACCCGTTTCTTGGTCGTGTAGGCAGGGCTGCGCAGCGCGATTCCGGGCCAAAATGCCGCGACAACCGGGGGCATGGTTGCGTATCGTAGGATGCGAGGACGGCTGCTTTCAACTCGAATGTTTCGGAGGTGTTCTTGTACTTGCTAGGAACTCTGCTCTTGCCCTTCACTGCGACTCGCATCGTGCTTCTATGGCGGATGATGGCGGTGGGTTGCTGGTGATTTCTGAACTGGCTGGATGGCTGAGGTTTTTTATGGGGTGGCAATTAACACAAAATTGCCAGCTGGTCAAATGTACCCCGGTGATTGGTTGAAACGAGAGGGTGACAATTAACAAAGGGTGACAGTTAACACCGAGATTACGTATTGTTCCGACACCTTCCGACAATTATCTGTCGAAATCCGCACACAATGTCTATACAATTGTCAAGTATTTGACATTTTCTGAATAGTTTTGCAACTCCGCCTACTAGGAGTTAAGATCGCAATTCTCTAAAAAATTATTTTGAAGGGACCTACTTTTATCCAGATCACTATGACCTGGTAATTCATACGAGATATGGTTTATTCATTGATAGAGGGGTGATACAAAAATCATGAAAGCACTCTACAGTTACTTCCATAAATCATAACACCCTCTGAATACGATAAATTACTTGAATGTTTTGTAGCATCGACCTCATCTAGGTGGGAAATACGGAGGTTGCGCGAAGGCATTATCTGGAAACGATTGATTCGTGGGTGATGTCGAAATAACCTACTTTCATTAAACGCCACTGACGGGATCGTCACATATAACGAAGAAAGCACACAGGAATAGCGCCGTGTCCAGCATCTCTGTCAAGAGCACTTCTGCAAATACTACGAGTAGCCTACAAGTGTAGCCATATCAAATGCGTAAACTGTATATTAATCAGTTTTTATTTTTACTGAGATAGCAAGTACTGGTAAGGTATGCTGCTACGCAGCCGACAGAGGATTAATTCGTTCGCGTGGTGCGTCCATCCCCCTTAAGTGTATTAAGAACTGGTTTGGGACAATAGTTGCATTTGAAGTACAGGTGACCGGCACGGGGCATCTGGTGCGGCTGCTTCGCAGCCGAGCATCTGGTGCTCCTCTTGGTCAAAGTGAAGACGAATCGCATCGAATCAATGGAGTAAGTTCAAGTTTATTATCGTCAAATTAATAACCGGTTAAAAAACGTTTTGATATGCGATGAAATTTTAAAACCATTCGCGATGATAGAGAAGGAAAATTATGGACAACAATACAGTAGCCCTCAGCTGTACCACAACTCTGCAGATTTCAGGGCGTCTTCGTGCGAAGCGCGACTTTGCTCTAACATACAAGAAAAAAAGCAAAATAATCGGCATGGGCTTAGGTACGTTTGTTCTTACAAACACCCAGAAGGCGCGGACCATTGCAAATGCTGCATTCACGTGGATGTTGGAGGGGGAGAATGCCAGCCTGGAGTCTGTCTAGGGCAGCGTTCTCTTGGATGCCTCCGACAAGCGTTTGGCGACGACGATGTACCACTTCAGATTCTACCTCGCAACCAACGAAGGCAAGAAAGGTAAGCTAGCTCGCAACACTGCGACGTCGTACCATAGAAATGTAAAACTGTGGCTATTGGACAAGTTCCGCACTTACGTGTGCCTACTAACTTGCTATTGCTGAAGTAAGGAAAACATTAGATAAACAACATATAGCTCTATTTACGAACCCGCAGGGCATCTATAACAAGCTTTCTGGTACGTGCGATCCACCACCGGGTCATGCGTGGAATGGCTGGTACTGGTATGGACCGAGGAAGGCGACGAAGAAACCAGCTGCCACACCAACTGCCAGTGGCCGGTCGGAGGCTAAGCATCTAGCGCTGAAGCCGAGACCAAAACGAGAAGCAGCTCCGCAGAAATGACTGAAGGCGGAAATGAAGCAGACTGATACGGTTAGAGAGAATTCCAGTGGTGCTGGACGACGAGTGGTACGAAATCAACGTACTGGCTGCGGTGGAACAGGTCTGCTGGCAACAACCGATGTCGGGCATTAGGCTCCCCAATGTACGAACGAGCCAATGTGATATGCGTGTAACTAGTCTGGTCACTACGCGCGTGCGTGTCCGAACATGGAGACCAATGCGCGAAACGACGCCTATTTACAGGAGCGCGAAGAAGAACGGCGTACAACTGAGGGAAACACGGAAGGGGCATCATAGCGCGGATATGACGTCCGAATAAGACAACGAGACCATAAGCTCGCCCCACTCGTGGTTTACAGCCACGCACCGCCGAGCAGGAGCTGGACGCGAAGCGATCTGTACATCGACCAGGAGCCCAAGGAGCTGGAGGGCCCGCAGCGCTGGGCGAGGAGCTGCACAAGGGCGGATCATTGAGACTAATGAACTGGACATCAACCTAGAGCTCAAGGAGCTGGACATCATCCAGGAGCCCGCGGCGTGTGAGAAGCCGGAGGGACTGCACGAGGACCGGGTGCCGGACAGGGATTCCGAGATGCCCAGTGAAGAGCCCGAGAAGATGGACGAGAGGCGCGAGATGCCGGGCAAAGACTAGGAGCCGGGCAAGGATGATGGGGCCGGACGAGGACTTGCAGCTATGCGAGGACCTGGGAATGGACGATGTGCTGGAGCTGGGCGAGGACCTGAAGCTACACGAGAAGCTGGGGCTGGACGATGCACGCGAGCTGACTGATGACTAGGAGCACGTCGATGACTATAATCAGGACGGTGACTAGGATCTGGATGATCCCAACGAGCTGGCAGATGACCAGGTTCTGGACGATGACCATAAGCTGGAGGATGACTAGGATCTGGACGATGACGATGATCGAGCGATCGTATTAAAGATGTACTTTTATAAATCCATTGCTTGAAATGATTACGACTCTTCCAACCCGAACGTTCGCATTTTGTACAGCACTCGCGTGGTTGGTGCAGGTCACGATATTGTGGCCAGACATTTGATTGCAGACCCGACATTTGTAAGTCTTCCCCCGGAGCTACAAATTCTTCTAGTCTTTGGTCGACCAGCATGTCGATAAAACGGAGATGGTAGAATACTGTAGTCCTTTGGAATGCGATTGTCAACGACGATGACAACGGAGGTACTTGCAAAAGCGCGTTGGTACATATCGACAGTGTACGCTTGTAGGTAATCGTCTCCTTCACAATCAGTTCAACCGATGCTGCGGAGTACCGCGGAATTCGAAATAGGTCGATAGTTGGACAAGAACATTTTGAAATGTCAATGTCAACTTCACGCTGTGAACCAAACTCACTTCGACTCACAAAATATGTCGTGTCGGAACTGGCATATATCCAGTACGACCCTGCCTCTTTTTTCTCTTCGTCTCGAAGTTTGCTGGCTATTTTGTCTGGTCCATTCCAGGTTTCTGCCAACTTTCTACATGCTGTAGCAGATGTCATCATTGCCAGCATTTATGCCTGCAGCATTCCGAATGGTGTAGAGTTGCGCAATCTACGCGTAAGTATGGCGTTGTTATCACTCTCAACTGGTAGATCGCCAGCCAAACAACGGCGTGGGAACAAGTCTTCTCGGGTCCTCCGGAGTGTAAAAATGTGCTCACGCACACTTATGCACAGGCGGAATGCCTTCAATGTAACCTCTAGTATCTTTACCGTACTTTTTCAAAGCATCAGAATACTTGTCTTCTGTGGTAGCTGCTTGTACATTGAGAATGAGATTATCGATCTCCTTGCCTCTAATCTTGCAGTTACCACGGACATTCCTAAGCTTTCGTGAGAGGGAATCTGGCAATAGTATTCTCAACACCATTGTGAGGAAATTGCTCGTCATGACAGAGGAGGTTCCAATTTGGTGCAACAAGAGCGACGACTACACGTACCCGTTCAAGCAGGTAGCAGCCAGTTATGGTTTTCCTGCACGAACTTGGCAGCAGTATGCTCTCTCGACGGCGATAGAGCCTAGTGCTCTCGTAACTCTGCCGATGAACGCTGCAACATCCGAACTACCATCAGATACAGAACTCCCAATGAATAAGTCGATTGCGACTAACCTTGCAGCGTACGCGTTGCTAGTAAGCAACTCTTTTCTTGGCTGGTGGGGAGAAGACGACGTAGCGTGGGGCCACAATTGGTACCTTTTTTACAAGAATAGTACCGATTCTTTTGCTATGGCGGATCACCTAAAGCTAACCGAACATTTTTCTGGAGAAACATCATTCCTAGCCAACGTGCACGACGTGGTCGTCGACTACTACAGCACAGCAACAAATGCGAGCACTTCGGACGATTTAGCAAAACTTGAATTTTCACGCGTTGATTTGTCCGAAACGGTGGTCTTTGACGCTCTTACCATAGAGATTCCGACCCAAATAATCGGGAAACAAGCGGGCAATCCATCGGATCTCTGTAAATCTCTCAATGCAGTCTTGTGCAACCACGACGCTTGTCTAATGAACGATTTGGGAGAGTTTACTGAAGATGGGGCCTCGACGACAATCTACCCACGTGTCCAGGCCCTAGCGATTTGTTTCAACCAGGCGGGGGGTGAAGATCTTGTGGTAGACTTCAATTATTGGCGTGCAAACGAGGTTTTCCAAGCATGTGAGCAGCGCTCAAATACATCGATGATCATCGTCAGCGTTGGCAAACGCCTTGAAGGGGACGCGTTTGAAAGCCGCCCGGAAAACACGTCTTCTGGGATACCCATAGCTGGCCAAGTGAAGAATGCTCGCATGGTCTATTCACTTACCGTTGGCCGGCTTTCGTGGACACTGGAAGATCTGTCTGGTGTTTATAGTGCAGAGTGTCTCGTTGAGGGTGGATGCTACGGCATTCAGTTTCCTTTCGAGAATGCTGGAAATGCATCTACAGCTGATGTGCTGGTGTCAAGCGCGCGTGGGATCCCGCTCAATTTGCTTAGCCCGATCAACTTGAATGAGTTATTTTTCCAGCCTTCTGTTAGTATCTCACAGTGGAAAGTATTGGTGTCGACTGTTGAGAAAACCCGAGGCGCAGAGCTGGTAGCAGAGACCCGACCAGCAGCTATTGTTCTGCCACGCAATTTCAAAACTATCGATACATCTTTTAGAGCTTATATGGACGATGAAGGCTGGGCGTTCTGCGAGTTGTTTATCGACAAACATATCACTCATGTTGAGAAGAACCATCTATACATTGAGCACACGCTTCAGCCCGCGTATACGGCTGGGCTCTTCTTTATTTTCCAGAACGGTGTTGCTCAACAGCGCATCTGGTTAAATAATTCTACTACCCAAGTTTCGCTAGGGTTTTCGGGAAACATCCAGGATATGTACATTCAGGCTTCGATCCCAACGACAAACTTGTTTTTAGCTGTTGTAGGTTGTGCCATGGTACTACTATGCTCAATTGTCATCGCGAAGCTGGCGAAGAGGGGTGAGGTGTTGGTGCTCGACCAAGGATCAGCGAGTACTGCTGCTGAAGCAATGGGAA
>JAIKVD010000117.1:0-31248 GCA_024679075.1 Phytophthora uliginosa | reverse complement strand
TTGCTCAGACCATCGGCGCCGACTATGCCTTCCTTTGGTTCGTGACGAAAGAAAATGCTGTCCGCCGACGGTGCATCCGACTGGTCTCGCACGCGTACTTCGACCGCTTCATCATATTCTGCATCGTGCTCAACTCCGTCGTCTTAGCAGTCGTGGACTTCTCCGTCGTCGATGGAGGTCTAAACCCAACAAGTCACGGCAAGAAGTTCGAGAACGGCGCGCTTGTCGACGCCTACTCCAGGGCGAACCACGTCGTGGAGGTATTCGAGTTCGTGCTCACGGGGGTTTTCACGCTCGAGTGCGTCTTGAAACTCGTCGCTCTGGGGGTCACGGGCAAGGGGTCGTACTGGAAGGACTCGTGGAATGTCGTCGACTTCTTCATGCTCTTCGCAAGGTGCAGTGCTCGCCTCCTTAGACTGTCGTTTCTTGCGCTTGGGTTTGGTTATCGTGTGTGCTGACCCCTCTATTAGCAGTTTTGTCGCGGAGATCCCAGGCATGCCCAACATCTCCGAGTTCCGAGCGGTGCGAGTGCTGCGTCCGCTGCGGTCTTTGTCGGCCTTCCCAGGCATGCGACGCCTTATCACCGCTCTGCTGAACGCGATACCAGCTCTGCAGAGTGTCGTGGCGCTGCAGATGTTCGCGTTCCTCATCTTTGGCATCCTCGGCATCCAGTTATTCGGTGGCCGCATGGGCCACGTGTGTCGATTGACGGACTTCCCGGTGCGAATGCCGGCGGATGCGGCTAATTCATGGCCGGTCTCGGACGAGTATCTGGAGCAAGTGGCCGCTAATGCGTCTGCCTTCCGATGTCTCGACGCTCCGTTGCTCGACTTCATCGATGACTCTCTCGGTTTCGACAAAGACACATCGCCGTGGAGGACGCCGCAAGACTGCTTCTGGCCGCTTGACTACGACGTCCGACAGCTTTGTGCGGGGCCATTCCACCCAGGGGGATACCGATGCCCAACTGGCCGCACGTGTGGCTCGAATTACGACGCGTTCGGGAACCCCCGATTCACCCACAGCAAGGCCATGCTAGAGGCCTTGCACACGGCCAAACTCAACTGGGGGTTCACTACCTACGACCATCTCGGCCGCGCGCTGCTCACCATTTTCCAGTCTGTCACGGAGGAAGGCTGGACGCTGATCATGTATATGACGATGGATGCGTCGCATCCGGTGGTCGGTGCGTGCTTTGCTATCGCGCTTATCATTTTTGCGTCCTACTTTGTGATGAACTTGACGATCGCAGTCATCAGTGAGGAGTCCAAAGCCGACAAGCCAGTAAGAAGGGCAGTCAGACGGAAATCCTCGTTGACAATGTGGGGAGCACACATGAAGCGCATTCTTACCAGTTCGCATGCCCAGCCACCCAGTTTCCTTCACTGCATCGTAACCCACAGATACTTTTCCAACGTCACTATGGCCTTCGTCTTCGCTAATACGGTGACGTTGTCATTAGAGGTGGAAGCCCACCTCGAGCTGGTGCACTTTGAGTTTTTGTGCGTGCTGCTGTTGAAGCTCGCAGGTCTCGGCTGGAGGCAGTTTTTCTATGATAGATTTAACATTTTCGATATCGTAGTCGTCGTATCGGACCTGATCGAGGTGGCAGCGCTGCAGCCGTCTTTCCTGGCGTCTGACCATGACCTGAAGCAAGATCAAACAACACACAATCAGTACTTACATCAGGGTTTCTCTTGGTTCCATTGAAACAAAGGCTTGCTCACAGTTCCATTCCAGAAAGCGCTCACATCCTGCGGCGTCGGGTACCCGTGGTCATCAAATCGCGTAGTGTTGGCAAAAAACTTCATACGGAAATGAAAACGTACCTGCATTCCCATCAGTGCGAAAATATATAGAAACAGGAAGAGAAGTACTCCGAAGTTCCCGATACTTGCCACAGCTTTAGTGATCACCTCTAGCAGATAGCTTTTGCGAAATGGCAATTTATCGGTTAAGTACTCGAAGTATTCCATTTGTGAGTTATCTTGCTCACCACTCTAAGATGCATGGGTCTTATCCAAGTAAGCTGCTATGACGAAAACAAAACTTGTACTTTATATCTGAAAATATCCAGAGCTTCCCGGGCAACGCACGGCATTAGTGAATTTTCGCGTTAGTACAGCTACTCAGTACACCGGTGTTGCCTCGCCACCGGGTGCCAATTTATTCGATAGCGCCGACAAGGAGCTAGTGAAATGTGACGGTGTAGGTGGGGCTTCTTCCATGATGGTATGGACGCGTGCACCGCACTGTTTCTTTGGGCGATTGTTCGGTCTTTTTACCTTGCGGATGTACTCTTTCATGTACTCTCTTTCGAGTTGTCTCTTAGCCAGCAGCCACTTTTTCACGCCTCGCTGAATGCGCCGGGCAGCAAAATACTCATGCACCAAACGTCTTGAGTCCAATTTACCTGCATGTTGGTCGCCTTCATTACCGACTCCATTGTCGGTAAAAGTCCTGCCATCTTCCTAGTAAGAGAGAACCATAGGATTAGAGGTTGCAATTCCGTGATTTACGCACCTTGTTCATCGTTTCTCTCGTCATCGCGAGTATCACGTCTCGGAAATGCACCACCTCCCCTTCGTAGCTGAAGTGCACCTACCAGAGCAACAAACACGCCAACTGTAATGATCTGCACGTGCAAGAGCAGAACACCACACCATCATCAGTTGAGTCCGCGCACAGAGATCCTGAATCGTCACCTGCATACTTACCATGGTTGCGCAAGCGCGAGCTCCAGCGAGCCACAGCCAACCACTGCATGTTCAAGACGGCGCGCCACGAGGGCGCCCTTAGGTAAACGGATAGAACAAAGCAAACAGATAAGACAGATCAATTTAGTTTCCAATTTACCTGAAAAACCACAAGCCCAACCAAAAGCCTTACACTTGGTAGCGCTTCCAACTCAACGCACGCTTCCTCCGACCAGTTCCAGTTCCAGTTACCGTGCCCGATTCCGTTCCCGTTCCCGTTCCCGTTCCCGTTCCCGTGCCCGTTCCAGTCCGGTCCGCCACCGTTTTCCAGCTCGAGTCGCCGTGTGCACGCCTCCGTCCTGTCCGGCTCAACGTACACCTCCTTGTCCGTCCAGCCTTCTGCGTCGACGGCTCCGCCGACTTCTCCTGGCTCGCCGCGTTCTCGCCCGCCACCTCTGCTTCGTCGCCGCCAGCTCCGTCGTCTCCTCCGCGCCTTCCGAATTCTTTTCTGGGGGAGGAGACAGCATCTCGCATTGTCGCACATCACTTCGTGTCGACATCTCAGTGGCCCATTGAGACCAATCCCCCATCGCATTTCCGTGCGTATCTCTTCCTCGGGATTCTTCGCCGACTTTCACCCCCCAGGAGTACCATCAAACTCAACTGGGGGTTCACTACCTACGACCATCTCGGCCGCGCGCTGCTCACCATTTTACAGTCTGTCACGGAGGAAGGCTGGACGCTGATCATGTATATGACGATGGATGCGTCGCACCCGGTGGTCGGTGCGTGCTTTGCTATCGCGCTTATCATTTTTGCGTCCTACTTTGTGATGAACTTGACGATCGCTGTCATCAGTGAGGAATTTAAAGTCGATAAGGCCACGAAGACTACGAGAAGGAGGAAGTCCTCGTTGCTCACTTGGGAGCCTCAGAAACTTGTTCTCTTTACTAGTTTGGATACCCGCGGGTATCCTTTGTTTTTGTTTGAAGTAGTACGCAACATTGTAACTCATAAATTGTTTTCGAACATGTCTATGGCTGCGGTTTTTGTCAACACGGTAGTACTGTCGTTGGATCACTACCCAATTTCTCACTCGATGGAGGATAACCTAGAACTGGCACACTTTTTTTTCTTGTGCATATTTACTTTGGAGATGGTTTTGAAGATCATTGGACTTGGATGGAGAGAGTATTTTCGCGACAAGTTCAATGCCTTCGATGCCATCATTGTCGTTTCCGATATATTTGAGATCGCCATGAAGCCACCATCGTTCCTTGCGCCAACCAACGCGGCTTTGGAGAGTGGAGGGGTATCCATTTTACGAGCTTTTCGCCTATTCCGAGTTCTTAGGCTTGCTCGGAGATGGAAGTCGCTACGTGCTTTACTCGCAATGTCGGTCGAGCCTTCGCAAGTATTGGGAACTTTGGGGTGCTTCTCTTTCTCTTCATCTACATATTCGCACTAATGGGAATGCAGGTACGCCCTAAGATGGTTACTACTGGTAGATACAAATCCTCTGACAAAACATCATTTGTGTCTTAAAGTTCTTCGGCAACACGATGCGCTTTGACGACCAAGGATACCCTACACCACACACCGTTGATGCATTTTGGAACGGAACTGTACGTGAGTGCGTGATCTCCCCCAGGAAAGTAGAAAGACTGACCAAACTATGTTTTCTATTGTTAATTTTATAGGTTCCTCGCAGCAACTTCGATACGCTGCCATGGGCGATCGCCACTGTATTTCAGGTCATCACTGGAGATAATTGGAGCGCTGTTTTGTACGATGCTATACGCGGCAACGGCATGACTGCATCCCTCTACTTCATCATACTGGTAAGTCCGTCGCAAAAACTGTTTTGGCCCAGTCTTCTAACAGCCAAAAACTAACGCACCAAAACCAGGTAATGTTGGGCGATTTCGTCTTGATGAATCTGTTCTTAGCGTTGCTGCTGGACAATTTCGCCACTCGAAGCGAGCACAGTGCAACAGAAACCCAAGCGAAAAGCCCCGGCGTGCTCATCAGACGTCGATCAAAGATCTCTCCGATCGAGGCAAATAAGCAGCGAATAATTCGTCGAATGGTTGTGGCTCGTACAGGCTCCTCAGATCTTCACTGGCAAACCCCACGAGAAGGCAGAGGCAATTCCGCACGTTCTGGGTCAGTTCTGCAGCAACATGAACCAGTTACACAGATCAATGGCTTTGCATCGAACCGGACTCTGGTCACCCAAAATTTGGAGCACACCGATACCGGTTTAAGTACCAATTCGCTGACAACAACGGGGTCGATCCCGCACCATCAGAGTTCTCATGAGGAGACACAAACTTGTGGACCAAGTCCTGCACAACCACGAGGGAAGTCGCTCTATTTGTTTGGGCCGGCTAACCCCGTTCGTAGGTGGGCGTTTAAACTCTCCAGCAAACCCAGATTTGAGTCTGCGATGTTTCTACTGATCGTGATATCATCCATCACATTAGCAGTGGAAAACCCTCTTCACGATCCCGATTCATTCTTCGCAAAGTCACTTGTGAAACTCGACAAAATATTCGCGGTGATATTTCTATTTGAAATGGTCATAAAAGTCGTAGCACTGGGGCTTGTCGTGAATCCAGGAGCATATTTGCGCAGTCCGTGGAATATTCTTGACGCTTTTGTTGCGATACCGTCTGCAGTTCTGCTGCTTGCCACCCCATCCGGAACTAGCAGCATCCTCCAAACACTTTTACCTCTGCGAGATTTGCGCGCGCTCCACCCATTACGAATGATTAGTCGGCGACCGGGTCTGAAGCTGGTAGTAAGTGCGCTGGTTGAATCGATCCCTGCGGTCCTGAACGTGGTCTTTCTCTCGATGGTTCTGTTCCTACTGTTCAGTATTGCGGCAGTTCATTTCCTGAAAGGCACGTTTCGAGCGTGCACTGGAGACTTTTTTGACGCGCTATCGCCTGATCACAAGGCATTTCTTGTATCTCCTGCGCCTTGGGACGCTCTATCTGAAGTCCAACGTAGCTGGTTCAGCAGCTCCGTTTGTGAAGGTTTTCCAACTGAAGAGCTCACGTCGCAGTACGTTTGCGAGTGCTGGGGAGCCATTAAGAGAGGGCTGAGGTTTCGGGGGGTGTACCAGGGAAAGGGTACATCGCCGGCTATTGAGCTTCGTTGGGGCTTGTAAGGTATTGCCCGAAGCAGCGCTCCAGGGAGCGTCTGCGACTTCGTTAAGACCCATTGATTGATTTGGTGAAGGAACTTGCGCGCCCCACCATCTAGTGACGACAAGCGCAACTATGGATGAAGCAGCGATGCAGCATGCGGACAGCATGCAGCAGATGTTCGCCTCTCTTGCAGCGATGATGCACGAGCAGCAGCAGTTCATGGCCCAGGCAGCAGAGCTGCAGCGCCAGATGGCGGCTACATTGCAGCAGCAGCAACAACAATCAGCCTCAAAGCCGCAACAGCCATTGCCTGACCCATCAACGCAGGCCACGCGTGAGTACAGGGCCGAATTGGTCGTCGGCAGCTTCTTCGTCATGAACGTGTTCGTGGGTGTCATCATCGACAACTTCAACACGATGAAGGCGAAACTCGGCGGCGACTTCTTGCTCACGCCGGAGCAGAAGAAGTGGATGGAGGCGAACAAGTCGGCGACGCGGATCGGACCCATTCGCATGCTCAAAGCGCCAACTTAAGTGTTTCGTCGTCTCTGCTTCCAGATCGTGAGAACACGCTACTTTGAGACGTTCGTCATGGGTTGCATTCTCATGAATACTCTGCTTATGGCGACCCAACACTTTAGTGAATCTCCGCAGCAACTAAGCATAACGTACGTTGTGAGTGAATTGAGCACGGGAATATTTTTGATTGAGGCCGTGATGAAGATTTCGGCGTACGGCCGAGCGTACTTCGAGGATAACTGGAATCGATTCGACTTTCTCATCGTGGTTGGTACTGAATTCGGTACGATCGCACAGAGCTTGACATCGAGTTCGCTATCGACACTCACGATGATGGTGCGGCTTATTCGAGTGGCTCGCATTTTCCGCCTTGTTGAGTCTTCGAGCAGCATCCGAGCGATTCTGTCCACGCTGTACATCTCGCTACCCGGGCTCAGCAACATCACGTCCATCTTGTTTTTGATTCTGTTCGTGTACTCGACCATGGGCGTGCATCTATTCGCCAAAGCCAGCACAATGGAGGAGATGACTATGAGCGTGAATACTAAAGTCTCGAACTTGGAATTGGAAGACAGTTTGAACGCCCATCGACGCACCCTGCTCTTCGAGCCAAAGATGAACAGCGAGTTTCCACGTGGCATAGGCCGCTTAGACGACTGTGTAGATAAATGCTCGAATTCTTGTTTCTCTTCCGAGCCGTCCTTCTGCAGCTCCAGGTTGTTGTGGCGATTCGACGCTGTAGTTGTGAGTGAGCATGTTACTGAGATTCACGTATCCTCACGCGGGAGACTTCGCATCGCAGCAGCTCTGCTTGAATCAAATCTGCTTAAATGCTCAGCTAATTGCCGTTGGGAAGCCAAAGAAGCCAGCTCTGTTCGAGCCGAATTGTCTTCTCGCGAGGTCAACCACTGAAGATCCGTTGAGCCTGTACGCCTGACAGCCATTCGGCGAATAATTCTCTGCTTATTCGCTTCGATTGGAGAGATCTTCGACGACCGTCGTTTTGCCAAACTGCTTGAGCTGTTTGTTTCGTGGTCGCTTCCTCTGCTTTCGCTCCGAGTAGAGAAGTTGTCCAGAAGCATCGCTAAGAACAGATTCATCAATACAAAATCGCCCAGCATGACCTGCTTTTGGGTCATTAGTACAATTTCTAACCCTCGGGCTATTGCTGCGCTCTGCAACGTACCAGTACAATGAAGTAGATGGAAGCGAACATCCCATTACCACGTACAGGACAAGGCTCCAATTGTCACCAGTGATGACTTGAAAGACCGTTGCGATTGCCCATGGCAACGTATCAAAGTTACTTCGAGGGACCTGGAAAATAGTCACAAAATAAAAAAAGTTACCTATCTCATTTTTCTTCGGCAATATTGGTGCTTGCGTACCGTTCCATTCCAAAATTCATGGATGTTATGAGGCGTTGAATATCCTAGTTCGTCAAACCTCATTGTATTCCCAAAAAACTTGACAATGGACAAATAAGCTGATAACCCCGTTACTTTAGCAAAACCGCGTTACTGAACAGCACTCACCTGCATACCCAGCAACGCAAAGATATAGATAAACAAGAAGAGAAGGACGCTAAAGTTCCCAATACTCGTTACGGCCTGGGCGATCATCTCGAGTAGATTTCGGAACGAAGGCCAGTGTCGAGCGAGCCGAAACAGTCGAAGAAGACGGAAAGACCGCAACAAAGATATCGTATCCGCTCCCGACGCTGGAAGTGTGAGCGAGGGCGGTCTAACAAGAACCTCAACAATGTCTGAGAAGACAATGACGGCGTCGAACAGGTTGATTTGTTCGCGCACGTAATCTCTCCACCCAAGGCCAGACAACTTTAGGATCATTTCCAGCGTGAAAATGCTTAAAAACGCGATATGGGCTACCTCGAGCTTCATATTCATCGACTGAGACATTGGATAGTGATCTAACGCCAACACTGCGGTGTTGGCAAAGACCATGAACATCGTAACCCTCGAGAAAAGCCAATGAGCATCACTGTTAGATGGCAGCAGCCGCCTCTGTGACCCCCACCTCGTCAATTTCGAGCTCTTGGTTATCGGCTTGTCGATCTTAAATTCTTCGTTAATGACGGCGATTGTCAAGTTCATGACGAAATAGGATGCAAACACAATGAGAGCAACGGCGAAGCACGCGCCTACTGCAGGATAAGACGCGTCCATCGTCATGTACATGATCAGAGTCCAGCCTTCTTGCGTGACAGACTCGAAAATTGTGAGGAATGCTCGACCGATGTTGTCGTATGTAGTGTATCCCCAATTCAGTACCGATGTATGGAGCGCGTCCTTCATCACAAGTTCATCCCTGAAGCGAGGGTTGCCAAACGTACCGTAGTTTGAGCCGCACGTAGAGCCCGACGGACATTGATATCCACCAGGTTCCAAAGGCTCGGCACACAGTCGTCCATCGGTGGAATGGACTGGCCAAAAGCAATTTTGTGGCGTTCTCCACGGAGATGTTTCTGTCGTGAAGCCAAGGGTCTGGTCACTGTAGTCCAGCAGTGGAGCTTCAAGACATCGGAATGCCGAGGCATCGACAAGCACTTGATTCAAGTAATCCTCCGTCACAGGCCACTGTAAGACATCACCGGGAGGGAGTCGTACTGGTAATTCTGTCAGCCTGCACAGGCGACTCATTCGACCGCTGAAAAGCTCGACTCCAAGTATCCCAAACATGAGAAACGCGAAAAGTTGGAGCCCCACAACGCTATGAAGAGCTGGGATCGCATTCAACAGTGCGGACGTCAATCTCCGCATTCCGGGAAACATTTTCAGAGACCTCAGAGGCCGTAAAACACGAAAAGATCGAAACTCGGAGACGTTGGGCATGCCTGGAATCTCAGCAACAAAACTGCTACGCAAGATGTCAGCGAGGATTTCAACTAAGCTACCAGAAATGCGTGTACAGTACCTCGTGAAGAGCATCGTGAAGTCGATGACGTTCCAGGGTTCGCTCCAGTACGAACCTTTGCCTTTGACTCCCAAGGCAACAATCTTCAGCACGCACTCCGACGTGAAGATCCCCGTGAGAATAAACTCGAAAGTCTACGACACGTGGTTGGCAAGTGAATACGCGTCGACGAGCTCGCCGTTCTCGAATTTCTTGCCGTGGTTGACAGGTTTTAGTTTACTGTCCACGACAGAAAAATCGGTCGTCGCTAACACGACCGAGTTGAGCACGATGCAAAAAGTGATGAACCGATCGAAATACGCGTGGGAAACTACTCGAATGCAGCGTCGACGCAGCCAATTCTCTCTTGAAAATAATGTGAAGACGGCGTAGTCTGCCCCAACGCACTGAATGCAAGGAGATGTCGTTAGTGTGTCGTCAAAAGCTGCATCCAGCTAAGTGAGTGCTTCACTATGGTACAAACCTTGCTAAGATCTTGATCTTTACTGTCGTCACGCTTCGCTCGATGCAATTCCGCGGCCACAACGGTCTCTCTACGAGGAACGTTCATCTTGAAGTGACGCTCTGTCCACTATTCCGGTCTACCTGTGCCTTATATTTCAGTTTTAGCTTACGCTGGACCCGAAACAGATCAACCACCAACTAACCAAGACCTCAGTAGTCTTGCAACAGTTATGAATGTCGTCAATAGCAGAAGGACATGACTTTCGAGTGAAAATTGTGATCTAATTAGAAGTAGTAATAGTAGTAGTAGTAGTTGTTGTTGTTGTTGGGGCTTCGATCCGCGGGTGTTGGCGACTCGCATCTAGGCGTGAATTGGGCACTCTCTTGACCATCGGCAGCACGAGTGTGTCGCCGAGCTTCTTGTCCCTTCGTGGTTTCAAGCTCGACTTTTTCATCTTGCGAATGAAATCTCTCGTTTTCTTTTTCTCGAGCTGCCGCCTCCTCATCAGCCACATCGTGACCCTGCGCTGTAGATACCGGGCAGCAAGATACTCGTGGGCATAAAACCCTATAAACTTCCGATGGGAAGAACCTCTGGTCGGGTGGCCAGCACTTGTGCCATTTGGAACATCCTCCTGCGACCAGTTATTCGTCTACCCCCACAAGATTAAATATATTAGTCATAGTCCTGCATTCTTTACCTGCAACGACACCCCACTCCACCTACCGCTTTGATCATCTCTCGGGTCATGGCCATGATCACATCTCGGAAATGCACCAGCTCGCTGTCGTACAGCGGTATTCGAAGCGAATCTATCGTACCAGTACCGTGAGAATAAGAACGAAAAGAAAAAAAAACTATCGACGTCAAACTGTACGTACACATGTAGCGAAAGAACTGAGGCATAGGCAATGATATGCCAAACCAGCCGAGAGGAGGCGCGACAGAATTTATGAACTGTAGCATCTTGTCGACTCGAATAAATCCCGTCGCGACTGGATCGAGCTCGGCCCATTTGTATTGGAATTCTTCCAGCAACTCCGACCGTGAGGTTGAGCATCACGTAGGACACGATCAGCGTGAACGAGCAGAAGAAAATGTACGCCATCGGGTTCCCACAGCCATTTAACAGTTGTTGAATCCACACATGTCCGGGTCGTACGGCGGATCACCGGACTGCTCGACGCTAAATCGTACATGCAGTGGTCCCACGATTCACCCGTCGCAGCGCGTAAGAGGAAGAGGAACCCAACGCCAAAGCTCTGGAAGTTGGCGTGACTGTCAATATCGCTGGGACCCCAATTCCGCGCTGGCCAGGTTTATTCTGTGCCTAGATGAGGTATTCGCGGTGCTTTTCCTCTCAGAAATGGGCCTTAAAATTGTATCCCTAGGCTTCGTCATGCACGAAGGCGCATACTTGCGTGACTCCTGGAATGCTGTCGACGGGTTTGTCACTATTACGGCCATGGTTTTGCTATTCGCACATATTCCAGAGACGAGCGATGCGTTGCAATCGCATGCTTCATTACGAGACCTACGCGCACTTCGACCTCTGCGCATGATCAGTCGACGACCGGGGTTGAAGTTGATAGTGAGTGCACTTGTGAAAGCTATCCCTTCGGTGCTGAACGTCGTCTTCCTCTCGATGATACTATTCCTCTTGTTCAGTATAACAGCAGTCCACTTTCTTAAAGGAACATTCCAAGCCTGCAGTAGGGACGTGTTTGACTCGCTCCTACCAGACCAAAGGGTGTTTCTGGTATCCCACCCCATGGAATGAACTTTCAAGTTTACAACGGAACTGGTTCGAGAACACTGTGTGCAAAGGGGTTCCTGTAGACGAGATCACATCTCAATACATTTGCGAGTGCTGGGGAGGGGATTGGAAGCCTACCCAAGCAAAGAACTTCGACAACGTGGCATCGGCTATGTTGACGTTTTCGTTCTCTCCACCTCGGAGAACTGGTCCGAGATCATGAAAGCCGCGTGCGACGCAACCGGCCCCGGAATGCAGCCTATCATCAACAACAACGAGATCTGGATCGCCTTCTTCATTTTATTCATGGTCGTGGGCAGCTTCTTCCTCATGAACGTGTTTGTCGGGGTCGTGATCGACAACTTTAACTCGATGAAGGCGAAACTCGGCGGTGATTTCTGGCTCACACCAGAGCAGAAGAAATGGATGGAGGCGCAGAAAACCGCAAAGCGAGTCGGCCCGATACGGATACTTAAAGTGCCAGCCCAGCCAGTACGTCGGATCTGTTTCTCAATTGTGAAAAACCATTTCTTCGAGGGCTTTATCATGACCTGTATCGTTGCAAACACGCTCGTTATGGCGGCCCAACACTTTGGGGAATCTACCCAGCAGCTCAAAACAACGTACGTTGTGAATGAATTAAGCACCGTAATTTTCGCTCTGGAGGCGGCGATAAAGCTCATGGCGTACGGTTGAGCGTACTTTGACGACAACTGGAACCGATTTGACTTTTTCGTCGTTGTGGGGACTGTTATCGGCACAGTCGTGCAAGTGTTGGTGGCCAACTCGGTATGGACGCTCACAATGCTGGTTCGATTGATGCGGGTCACTCGAATTTTCCGACTGGTTGAATCCTCCAGCAGCATCCGTGCAATTTTGTCGACGCTGTACATTGCTCTACCAGGGCTGAGCAACATCTCGTCTATCTTGTTCTTGATTCTGTTCGTCTACGGGACGATGGGCGTCCATCTATTCGCCAAGGTGGCTCTGAGTAGTGACATCGACGCGCACGCGAACTTCCAAGCGTTCGGTAGAAGTATTCTCTTCTTACTGCGCGTTGCTACCGGCGAATCATGGGACCATTGCATGTACGATTTGGCCTCGAATATACCGGGGTGCGTCAACGACCCGCCCAACGACCCGAGCATGTGCGGATTCGGCATCATCGAGGGTTGGATGCCACTTAACGGCTGCGGAAACCCCGTTGCCTACCTCTTCTTCTGCTCCTTCACGGTAATCGTAGCGTACGTCATGCTAAATCTCACGGTGGCTGTAGTCCTCGAGAGCTTCGCAACTTCTCAGGAAGAGGAGGAGGATTCCATGCTGGTTCCAGAACTGCTGGAAGAATTCCAGTACAAATGGGCTGAGCTCGATCCGATGGCAACGGGATTCATTAAAGTGGACAAACTTTTGACTTTCGTTCACAAGGTGGCGCCTCCTCTAGGGTGGTTTGGCATTCCGCTGCAGATGCCCCAGTTCTTCCGATACATGCGTACGTATCTAGTTACGAAACCTTAGACCTCTCCATCAAAATTTGACCAAACGTCTACGTTCTGTACCAGGTTCGCTGCATTTGCCTTTAGATGAGGGCGAGCTAGTACAGTTTCGAGATGTGGTTATGGCCATGACACGGGAAATGATCAACACGGTACGATCCAGTGCCATGTTCGTGTGGGCATTCCACCACTAACTTTACTACCTTGCTCCCTCCTTCTTACGATGCTAGACAAACAATTGGGCTCTAACGGATGAGTCGAAGCTAGGCGACGACGTTAAAAAAACAGGAGGAGCATCCAATCGAAGGCTGACAGAATTTTACGCCCACGAGTACTTCGCGGCGCGCTATCTCCAGCGCAGGGTCCAGAACTGGTTGGTGAGGAAGCGACAGCTCGAGAAGAAGAAAACAAGAGATTTTATTCGCAAGATGAAGAAGCAGAGCAAGAAACCTCGAAAGGACAAAAAACATGGCGATACCCTCGTCCTCCCCATGATAAAAAGAGTCCCGAATGCCTTGCAGGAGGCAAGTCGGCACTTCTAATTATGAACAAACGATTTTTTATTTATGAGCTGGTAGTACTTCCTCTACCTAGTTGCGCTCGACTACTGTTCATTTAAATCCTAGAATTTTTGAGATGCTCCGATGCTCACGAGTAGAACCGTTGGCCATCGTTTGCCCGTCTTTCATGTCATCGCTAGCGCTGGGATCGTGAACATCCATCACTAAAGCACCGTTAGCCCGTCTGGATACCGCACCGAGATTACTGGAAGTACCCCCGCTACTTTGAGGCGGATAGAGGCGAGCCAGCACTTTATCCTGATTTTCTGGCGCATGAGCCACTCGGAACGCACAGAAGCAAATCGCTATGATGAGCAGCACCACCGCAAATGTGAACACAGCGATCCCCGCTGAGCTTGCGAATACCCACTTAAATACTGCATGGGCAAAGGTTTGATCCGTCAGTAGTGTGCTGACCGAGTCTGAATCAAAGACCTCGAATTGCTCTGCGATGAGTCGAAATGATGCCGTGTCGCTTGCGCTATCAGTGAGCTGTCGGCGTGCAGAAGTAGAAGCTGCTACCGTAAGCTGGGTCGAAGTGTCAGTCGATGGGTAATCAGTGTGAACAACAACCCAAAAATCTCCCGAGAAAGACGAGTTGGATACCTCTACGACTTGAGATACTGAGTCGGTGCTGTCGCCTCTCGCCAGTGATATATATGTGAAGTCGTAGAGTGATCGCGGTAGCATTTCACTAACATACACGTTTGGTGCAACACCTCCGCTTGCTTGATCGATCGACTGGAGTGTAAGTCTGAGACCGATCCCAGCCCGAACTGGCTGAGGGACCCGAAACATCATGACCTGCCCGTGAGTTAGCGTAAAATTTGTGGCGCAGCTTGAGCAGAGCAAGGATACGTTTTCCATTGCGCTCCAAAGTTGCACCAACTCGAATCCGGTTGGAGAGTTACATGAAAGCCCAGCCCAGCCGGTTGAGCACTGGCAAACGGGGGCTGAATCCTGCATAACACACTGTCCATGTCCATGACAATTGATTGAATCTCCGTCAGTTCCGCACGTTCCAGCTATGGTAAGAGAGCTTGATGTACTGGTGTGAATAACAACTTTCAACTGAAAACGAAGAGTAGCTCCAGAAGTAACTCGGTTGTGCACAGCCACTTTATAGCACTCACTCCCACTAGATGCAAAAGAGCAGGCCGAGTCGACAGCCACAGCAACGCTTTGGGTCCCAGAACGTGACGCTACAGCCTCAAAATCTTGCTCTGAAGCCACTGATAACGAAGGAAATCCAGCGTCATTTACGCCTCGTACAAGAAGCACCGGTCTCACGGGCGTATCAGCTTCAGCGATATCGTTCTGGATTTCTAAAGTGAATTCGACAGCTTTCGCTGCGGTATCAGCGACATCGAAAGAATAATAAACCCATTCGCCAACTGCTAGGGTCAAGTTCTCTGGAGTCTTGAATGCCAAGTACGAAGCTGAGCCCGGATCCCCAAGCTCAACTGCGGAAGCTTGCGATAGCACCGCCCTGGTGGGTTGCAAAGAGCAAAACTGACCGGCATATATTGTCGTGCAAGTACACAGTTGACTTGACAGTGTACTGCAGACGCCCCCATTTAAACATACTCCCAAACTTTCGCCATCATCGCCGACTGAGGCACTGGCACTATCCGATTCGGACACATTGGTTGCCTCGACAACGGTATTAAAAGCTGCATCAAGAGTCGACGTTGTGCAGTCCGTTGCTGCGTTCACTGTAAGACGGTAGCCCAGGGATCCCCTAGCGTATTCGCTATTGTAAATGCCAACGTAGTAGATTCCTGTGCTGAGTGTCGACGTTGAGCGCGATAGTACGATCTTACGGGTTGATGCGGCTGCGGCCCACCCGCTCACGTCCGCAAATTGAACGGAGCTCGATGAACCTGAACCGCTTGTGGAAATTTTCGGGAGGGTCTCACGGCGGACAAATAGCATCGCATCTCCATCAGGCGTTATATTGTCCACGTTCACCACAAGAACTTCCCACTTCTCCTTGACGGTTATCGTGTACAAGGCCCACTCCCCACGCTTAACCTGTAGGTCAAGCAGGCCGACTTCTATCCTAAATGGGCCGGTAAAATGTTGGATATAAGCCACATCTGGTCGAAGAACCTGGCAAAGTGCTTGGGCCGAAGTCTGAGGAGGGTCAAATGCAAACGCTTCGTCGCACACGCAAGTAGGCTGCAAATTTCCTGTCACTTGACACACACCATTTCCATAGCACTCGGACGTAATTTGAAGAGGATTGACGCCGATCAACACAGATGCAATGGACGAATTAGTTGAGGATGCATCAGCTCCATCAGTCAAATCTGTCCATAGTCTGGCATCGGTGCATGTACCCAAATCCTGACAGTCTGGTCCGCACTTTGGTATGCTGCAATCGTCCCCACTCCAGTAGCGATCGCAAGTGCAGACACCAGGAATATTTCTACCGCAACTACCGTGATCGGAGCAAGTAACACCACGACATTTATCTGTCTCAACACGGACGTTGACAGTGGTAACTCCAGCTGAAAATCCAAGCAACGACAAGTAAAAGTATCCTGGAGCTCCTTGGGTATAGGCCTCCGTCGGTTTGCTGCAAATGCGCCATGATGAGTTGATTCCTCGTGGAAATACGCCTAGCGTACCACACAAATTAATTTCATCGGTAATCCCTGCTTCATTAGTGCTAGCGAATAGAATACTGCTAGCTGTCATCGCAGTTGGATACATGTCATCAAACGACCCGTAAAGATCCACATCGTTTGTACTTGGAGTTCCAGACGGATATTCAGCAATAAACGTCACATCATAAGTACTCGCCTCCAACGAGAACTTGAAAAACTGGTACTCCTTTTCCTGAATCGATACACTCAGACCTGATTCAGCGAGCACCATCACGACTGGGTCGCTAGATGTAGAACAATCCACACCTGAATAACCTGGCAAGCACGTGCACGCGCCAGACTCGCAACTACACTCGCCATGGATACCACAAGATGAACTAGTGCATCCTGGCACGCACTCGCAAGCATCTCCTGAGTACCCGTTCCGGCACGTACATGTGCCGGTTTCGGCATTACAGCCTCCATTGCCAGAACACTGCGAGGCGTTCTTGCCATCCTCAACTATGGGACAAAGCAGATCTGAGCAGCTTAGGCCGGTATATCCAGAGGCACAAGTGCACTGCCCCGAGCTGCGGGCACATTGACCGTGCGTGCTGCCCCCGCACTCAGCATCTCCACTGCTGGGACACTCAATACCAGAACAAGCATCCCCTATAAATCCTGGAAAACACTCGCAAGTTCCACCGGAGAGTAGAACGCCGTTACCAGAACATTTATCCTGTAGTAACTGGCAAAGTTGTGCGCTAGGTGGACACACAAGTTTGCCTTTATAGCCATACACCGTGATCTCTCCTCCCTCAATCGGACAGTGCACTTCCACCCCACCAATTGAGAGCGTAAGGCTTGTGGACGAGCATCCTAATACCTTGTAGCAGGTAGGGCGTATTTCAGCTGAATCACTAGAGGAACGACTCAGACTGGATTCAAAACACTTGCTTGAAGACCCGATCTCCTCCATAAAGTTACTCGAGTCCACAATCGTTGATGTACGACCAATTCCTCGACAGTCGCCGTTGTTGTAGCCTCGGTAGAACGGACAGTAGTCTGCAAATGTGTCACGACCTCCAAAATGTGGATCCTTAAAATATTGAAAGCCTGCAGGAATACTCGAACCGTAGCTTGCAACGTTGCAATAGCCCTTGACGTTAAAACCAGCGGTGCATCCACGTTGGGAACTGTCAGTGCAGATGTATCGATCACTCCATTGGGAACACCGAGCTTTTGCCATGCCACAACCTTCGTGGTACCCCCATGGGAGCGCCTGTGCTCGATCGAAACCTGTCACTTCATACCAACCGCTATCCGCAAACAGTGCTAGCGTTAGGGCTGAATACACGGGGTCATACGAGCTTATGGCACTCATATACTCGTTCATCACGACACGCTTCTCCCAGTGCGAGCTGAAGGAGGAACTCCCTTCTCCTCCATTCTCCAGTTCCAGCCCAGCGTCAACCCAATCGAAGCAGTTGAAGTGTTGCTTGATTTGCTGAACAACTTGAGGCGTGATGATCTTGCTGACAGTGATTCCCCCCGTGCCTCGAGTCTGTGCAACAACGTTTTCATATTTCCAGAGCGCGCCGTTCCTTGGTTGGCGGAAGTTCGCAAAGAGTCGTTGGGAAAATACCAGCGCATGTGTCATCTCGTGCAACGCAGTGCCAACTTGTTCTGTGCGGCTAGCACCAATAGTGCCAGCCGGGTTTAGACGTGAAGGGCTGAAGTTGGCCTGACCGGAAATGGGCCGACCGAACTGGTCGAGGTTGCACGGTAGTGCCCACGCGATAACAGAACCTGTGGTCGGGCGAGCTGTCACATGCAGCAAGTAGTCTGCATTCTCCACGCCTACTTTTCGGTAGAAAGCTGGCATTGTATTGGTGCAGCAAGCCCAATCCGTGTCATTCGAGCACGACATTCCCGATACCACGAGGTTTCCAGCTACCCGTTGAACAGATAGGATGTTGCCAAAGTAGTCAGCAATGGTTTTGAGCAGGACGGTTGTTACAAACTCCTTCTTAGCCGGGGTGAGGACGTCTCCCTGTGAGCAAATGTAGCTCTGGTTGTCGACTTGAACGATATCGCCTACTTTCTCGCACATGTAGCCTGGATCCCTGTTCGTAGCACGCCACCACGCACAAGTTAGTCGTGATATGCAAAGGGTTCTAGCAAAGATAACATGACTGCAACCTACGAGTAGAGTTTCGAAACATCAAAGGCGATTCGCAGCGGGTGAAATGCGGTCGAAGTTGTCGTGGCTGCGAGGTTGCGTTGCGTGAACGATGCCGATATGCCAAATGCATCAAGAACAGTATCGACGAAGTAATTGCGGGCTGGACTCTCTGATGGAGTTTCATCTTCAACGTCGAATTCCTGCGGGCTGACGAGCGAGCCCAAGTCAACTGTGCGTTCGAACTCATCAACTTTTCTGTCGTGGATGCAGTCGTGGTGGAGGTGATGGCTCTGCGCTTCAATTGATGTAGCTGTGGCGACGCAACCGATCTTCATAAAGTGGATTGCAACAACGCAAAACCACAAACTGCTGCATAGTGCTCGCTTCCATCGGGGCTGTGATAAATGAGAGATCCTCCGCGTTGAATATGCACACGCCTGCATTGTACCACCACTCTGAGTGTAATCTGCGCAGTTACTCTTTCACTTGTGCAGCAGCGCCCAAGAAGCACGAAGCATCGCGGAAGTTTCGTCGCTTGCATCTTGACGAAAACTGTCGGGCAAAAATAATACTCCAGTTGAGGCTTGGCGGTTATTTAACGCATCTAGTGGATGTTTGTGCTGATACTGTCGTCCACCCAACGAATACAGTTGCCTTCGGCATCACCAGAAAATAGTTGCCTCTGCTCGCGACCAAGCGTGAGGGCAGTCACCTTGGCGCGATGGTCGAGGAGCAGCTTGAAGATGAAAAGCTGGCAGGAAGGAACCACTTGCTTGCGCGCACTTGACGAAGTTCCTTGGTTCTGAATCGAAACTGGCATACTGATGCCTTCATTTCGCCTTGAGCTGCTAGGAGAGCTACAGAAAATTCCAGGAGTAACGGGAACCTGGTTGTGTTTCGAAGATACTGGGGATTCGACTTCCAGAATATCCTTGTTTTGACGTGCGACGTCCGAGGGGTATCGCAGCCCCCACAGCGCGATTGCGCCATTCGTGTGCCCAGTTACGGCGACCACTCCATTCTGCCAAGCCTCACATCGCGTTGAGATTGCACACGTCTGAGCACACGAAGCAGCAGAGTTAGACACGTAACCAAGCAAGAAAAGTGATGGGGTTACTTACGATTGCTTGGAGGCCGAATGCAAACGAACTCGAAGCTGCAAGAAGATCGCCATTTATACTCCATAGCCGTAGCTCGGAGTTGGTGGCTGTTAGCACATTCCCATTCGCACTGTTGATGGAGACATGGGAGACTGTAGCCGAGTGACCGGCTAGCTCTTGTAGCAACGCCCGTGTTCGCAGAACCCACAGCAGCACGCTTCGGTCTGCAGACGAACTTGCGACTAAGTTGAATTCCTAATACAGATCAGAAAAGACGCTCACGAAACGTTAGCTTCAGGTCAGAACTCATGCTCACACGCAAAGCCAAGAAATCGACCTTGTTGATGGCAACACACACTACAGCGTCGGTGTGGCCAATGAACTTCGCCGTTTGCTTGAATATTCTTCGTCCGTCTGAAGCTTTTGAGCACTCAATCAAGTTCACAACTGCGTCTTGACCTCCCGTGACTAGTAACATACCGTCGTCCGAAATGGCGGCGCAGTTGACATCATCCTGGTGTGCCCCCTCGATGACAGCTAGAGCCTTGTTAGCTTCGCGATATCGACTAGCGCCTGAACTTTGCTGGTGGACTCGAAGCTTCATGACCCCACTGTTATTTCCCCAATCCAAGTACTTCGCAAATCGCGGTGGCATAAAGGTGCATCCGACGCCTTGGCATTGCATCTTGTCGTGTGCAAACCTCACGTCGCCTATTGCGCTTCCATTTACTTGTACAGCTACTGCCGAGTGCTTCTTCAGGAACACATAGTCCTTCCCAATCGAAACCAGTGCGGGTGCCAAAGGTGTGTGCCACTTGACGTAAGCCTCGATGGTGCTCAGTGTGATTCCGTCATATTGGTGTCCCACCGAAGGATTCAGAGCTGGCACTGATGATGCATCTGATGCTGGTACATTTGTTGTCGCTGAGGGTTGAAGCGTCGGCACTTTACGCTGGGGATGTGGACTAGAAAAGATTCGCGACGGCGTTTGACCGAAATGCTCAATCTGTGCCAGCGTCGCTGCACGCATCACAGGGTCTTCGATCTGGTCAATGTCTACCGTACCTTCATAGGTAAAATGCATAAAAACATTTTGCGCATCCACTGCTGCTTGTCCTGTTTGCTTAACTCCAAACACAAGATCAATCCATTCGTGTAAATGTTCCGATACATACTTCGACTCGAGCGCACGGCGATTAAGCCTTACGAATTCACGTGGATCTCCATGTGCCCAGGCAGGTAAAATCACATGACAGACTTCCTCTCCACTCTGCGTGGTGCCAAACCTGCAGTTGTTCGCGTTGTAGAGAAATTCAGGCAGATAGAAGAATTCAGGAATAAGCTCGCGCACGTCTTGTAAATTTGCTCTTGAAGCTGAGGCCCACGACGACGGGATGCTACGAAAGAGACGGTCTGGGTGATCGAAGACGCCTCCCTGCAATTCCAATGCTAGGGCTGTAAATGGCTCTAGTCTAATGAGATAGTTGATCACGTAGGCGGAACATGAATAGTGCGTTCCATAGTGAAACGCGGGTGTCCCCATTGATCCGTCAGCGTCGATGTCTTGGCTCAAAGCTGCATATCTCTCACAAAACTGAGTTGCTCGAGTCTCACCAATCGCTCCCATGGGTTTTGACAAATTTCGAAAAGTGTCGCGTGCGTCTAGATCTAGAAACTCGCTAGTGTAATCGGCAATCACCCAAGGGAAAACCGGATACTGTGTGATGTCATTGAAACTCCGCCCTGCCAAAGTGTTCAAGTGGATAAGATACTCAAAGTTAGAGATCGACCCACGCAACCAACGCTTTGTCACCGCCTGACGTATTCGCTTAATCGACGGTGCCAAAGCTCCTGTACGAAGAACAGGACTCCAAAATATGCTGTTGACAAGCGGCATTTGAAAGAGTAGTTTGACAACTTCCTCTCGATCAGCAGGCGTCTCCAGCTGCAGAAAATACGTAGAGCCGAACGTATCAAAGAATTCAATGCCAACGGGTCGCAGTTGATACTTGATTCGGCAGAACTGCTTTACGTTCGAATATTTGATACTCCAACGGGAGACTTTCGCTGATAACATTGGAAATGACATTGGTGCTCCACGGGCTGGCTCTACAGGTTGATCAGTTACGTCAAGCATTGGTCCAACAGTGAAGAATTGCTCTCCTCCCGATCTGAGTTGACCAAATTGCATACCCAGGTCGTTCAGTGCTGCCCGTAGAATTGTTTTAGTCGTTTTTCTCCTCCCACCTGTCGGAATACTCGTCGATTTACCTATCTGAGAACTTGGCTTAGTTGAAATAGTTTCACCAGAAACGAAACTAAACATGGGTGCTGCTTTATCTTCTGCCCCATAATTCAAGTTTTGGTTGTTGTAAAACTTGGTGTAGCCGCCAACAAAGTACAACCCGAACCGACATATCACCAAAAGACCTGGAACCCTCTCCATACCCACGATGTGTGCTGCATTGAAGCTTTTCATCGGGGGATAGTCGTCTTGGCGAAGAAATCGAGCAATAGAGCCGTACACGGCATCGCAGGAAGCATCAACTTCCTTTCCCGCATGACTGAGCTCTGACTTCGGTGATGTAGGCTCCAGGGGAAGATCTGGTTTGGCACGAAATTCGCTTTCACTTTGAGTTAAGTTGTCGTCTGCAGATGGGGTTGGAGCATCTTTCATCTCAACTTCACAATCGGAGTCACCACTTTCTGCATCGTTCAACGGAATGGTTGAACTGATCGACGTATCCTCATCGACCTCGTCATCTGACCCTTCCCGCTCTGTTGGATTATCCGAGGGTATATCAATTAACACTGGTCGAAAACTTGCGTGCTGCACCGCACAGAGCGCGTATTGGGTGGCCTCAGCATCTGCTGCATCAAACAGTGTCGACGGGAGAGCGTGTTCATCAGGCTTCTCCGCAGCCTCACGAATGAGGCGATCAATGTCTGTAATGATGGATGGCGATATGCCCATGCTATGTTTTCCGTCACTATCCCCCACACCTCCCATAAATGCATCATACACGTTCCGAGCCATTACTGCTACGACCTCATCTGGACCGGACACATCGCCTGTCGTAGTCTGTTCTGCAATACCTGCAAAGATATTGCGAGTTGAGTCCATTTTGCACTGAGTTAAAATCTTTCGAAGGCTTTGAGCGGCGTTGTCTCTGGTCGTGCCTTGCCGGTAAACAACCTCACGAAAAACTTCCACCGCATCGTGGAATCCCAGGCTTTGTCTGAATGGCTCATTGTCAAAACTTTCTCGAGGCAAACTTGTTGGGCGTGGGATGAAATCACCTGTAGTAGCTGAATTGGTGTTAATCGCGCTCTGCTGAACAATCTGAGCTTCCGACAGAGTTGCTAGCTGTGCCTCTGATACATAATCTCGTACAAGTCGCACTCGCATCCGTTGTGGGCCTTCTGTAGTATCCAGACAGTATCCAAGTGACCTCCGTTGGAACACACTTCGTTGTGCCTGTGATACGATCTCAACTTCATCGCCTAACTCATTAATTTGCCATTGTCCAGTCTGCCAAATGTTTCGTGTGGATGCAAGACGAGTCGACGTGTCGCGCCATCGATATAACCCGTCATTCATAGCATCTAGTGTGCTGTCTCGGAGACTTGAGAATTTAATGAGAGCCCTCTTTGCAATCAAGTCGCGGCGCTCCAGATAATTTGCATCGACGAAATCGTCCAAGCTTACCACGCTTTCGATATCTACTCGTACCGGAAAATCGGTTTCAAAGCTTAGGTTCCGAGTCCCCACTCTACCTGGCACGTTTCGGAGGCAAACGCACGACTGAAGGACTTGCAGCCCATGTCGATAAATAGCTTCAGTTCTTGCAATTATGAGATCAGCCAGTAGCGCTTCATTTTCGGCAAGCCAAAGCTGAAATTGACACCAGATTTCTTGGTTTACCGAAATTTTGGAGGTCCCAATTCCAGTACTAGATATATCTTCATCGGGCGTGTGCAGAGCGTACAGTAGTCGATCGAAGCCACCGTGGAATACATCTACAGCAGCCTCTTTCTTCGTTGAGGTTATCGTGTGCAGGAGTGATGTACGCGGTTCTGCAATTAATAGCTCCTTCAACACATCAAAGCGCTGGTCAATCATGAACTGCCAAAGCACAATTGCGGTATAGCGGGCCATGTTTGAATCATTCATCAGCATCCGAAATAATAGTGCTGCCAGGGACAGAACGAAGGTGCGATCCGACTCGGCTCCGAGACCAAACTCCTTGTGCGCATTTGCGCTCAGACTCCTAATTCGGTGCACGCGGCGGGGGCGTCCTCCTGAGGACAACAGATTAGTGGTGTCGGTACCTCCTCCCGCCTCATTAGTGGAAGTTTGGGTCAGAATACCACATTCAATCACGCCTTCCCACCCGGGTTGTTGCAGAAATACGTGTTTCATTTGTAGCAACAACTCCAAAAGTTGGGCGGAGGGGATATCATCTCGATGAGCACCACCAAGCTCATTCAGCACAACCACCTGCGTGCAATAAATGAGGGACCCGTAAAAGAACTGCTGTTCATCAATGCCGACACTTTGCGCGATGACCGGAAGTGAGCACATTTCGCAGCAATCGAGCAAAAACTCTAGTACCCCCTCTCCAATGCATGACACTACTTTGTCGTCCGGATTTGTTGCTGGTAGTATTGCAGCACACCCATCCACTTCTAATTCAGATGTCACTGTACCTCTGATATGATGGTTATCGGTGTCGGCCAAAAACCGAGACAGCGCGACGCACACAGTGCAGACATTCTTCATCGAAATCAATGTAATGTCACTCGTCAGCGTCCGTTCTTTTTTTATTATGTGCTTCAGAAGCTCCAACCAACAGCGTTGACCAGCCACAAGCAACCGTGCTGATCCTCCTTGCTTTGAAATTCTATCTTCAAAAGATTCCAGGACCAGCATCATCAGCGATCCAAACTCATCACTTCCGTATAGCGCGCGGATCATAATAACTCGAAGGAGATTCAAACATGCGTCAACTACAGACTCTGTTGCAGTCATTTCCGTATTCTCGAGCGCTACAGTACTAGTCAGTCGTTGTACGATATCCTTCAGACTGTTTATCAGTGTTTCCTCATTCTCGGACCATTTTCCAAATTCCCCGATGTTCGCTGCTTCTGGTACTCCGATTTTACTCTCACTAGAACAAAGTAGGCATTCCACTAGGATTCGAAGAAGTGTACCACTTGAGTGACACACTGCAGCAAAGAACGATGGACTTGTTTCCACCTCAAAGGCGATTTTGCAGAGTACAACCACACTAATTTCTTTTGCAGCCTTATTGTTGATATCTCGGCAATTTTTTACCAATAGTTCACCAAGCATATCCCACACCTGGTCAGCGCATCTGATAGCGGGGGGCGGCAGGGAAATTTGCTCTGTAGCTGAAAGAGTGTCAGGATCATAGTAATTTGTATCTCGGATGGGGATGCTGGAAGCGTACGCTAACAGTGGAATGTACACACAACAGTCACTGCTATACTTTGCCAGCACTCGTTTCAACTTGGGGGTCAACACACAGTGGCATAGCAAATGTTCCGCAAATACAGGGTGTTCCTGTGCAAGCGATAGTAAAATACGAATCGCTAGCAGTGCTTCGGTTGATATCCAGCGGCCGTTTGCAGCATCTTGATCGATTACCTCAAGAAGTACGTTCGTAAATCCATCCACAGGGTAATGCGACAAAAAGCCTTTACCAATCTTGGGTGCGGTTTCAGCTGACGGAGAGCTCAATGATACTGCGTCCTGACTATTACCATTGTCGACACGCTTTTCTTCTCGCTTCTTCGTGACAAGAATTGCTCCTTCCCGATACATAATCGATTCAACAAAGGTATTAGAAATTCGTTGTGCAAAAGGTTCTGCCGTGCTGCTGCTTGATTCCACGATCTTCTCGCCATTTCGTGTATCATGCTCGATTTCATGCAGTATAAATTGAAGCAAAATGACGCGAATTGGATTGGTTCTGTTGTGCATCCCCGTGCTTGCCATCGAAAGAAGCATAATTTCAGCTATACCATGAAAGTCATCCACATGATTTTCCACACGCAAAAATGCTCGCAGTAGAGATAGCGCGTACTGTAAAATAGCCTCAAACATTGGTTCCGTAAATTTGGGAAAACACCATCGCATCTCAAGTGCCATAGATTGGTTCATCTGGCAGTCCTCGTTGCCCAGGTCTGACAAGTAAGTCAAAATCCACTGGAAAAGCCCTGCCCTACGTAACTGACGAGCATTGAATAATGCATTCGGGTTTTTCAATACGACCAAATCCATCAACAGTGATACGAGTTGACACTGTAGGTGGTGTGGCAATTTCTTGCGTAGCTCAACATTCAGGACTATTTGTGCAAGAGCAGTCGCGTCCACAATCGCAGGATGGGCTAACTGTTTCCCGGTCGTCGTTTCAGTTTGGGAGTTGGCGTATGGAACTAACTTTCCTGCTACCGCTAAGCGTACGATATATGTGAGCATCTTTTCATCGACCAAGGCTACACGTGCACAGAGAACCGCCGAAATAAAAGTATACCCATTGTAGCCAATACACTCTGCTAAGCAAGACGCGTTCCGACGTAACACGTCAACCAGAATCCCAAGCACGATCTTGAAGTCACATTGACGTCGTGCACGATCAAGTAACGGGAAAACGACTTGGCACATCCCACCCACTGAAGGGAGCGACCGAGCCAAATCGAGGTGACACGACAGTGCCGTGTTGATATAGTGAACTTGTGTGCGCGCCAGAACTGGTGTGTTCGATCGATCGCTGCACGATGTATTGAGTGCAAAAAGAATAGAGTCTTCCGGAAGTTTGCAATTACCGAGCAGACTCTCAATCTCAACACCAAACGAACTTGGGTCACAACCATAACTGACGAAATCCCGAAATGCTGCGACCTTGTTAGTCTCCTTTCGTGAGATTCCACCGGCTACCCCTGTCGCTAACCTCAATCCTTCAGTTAACTCTTCCTTTTTTGCGATCACCGATTCTGCGATTAAGGCAGCACCAGTCGTAACTGCATCATTAGCTATGCTTTCACGCCACTGGCGTTGACATGACCGTCCTAATTTAGTGAGTTGCAAACGTCGTGAAAATTGGGCGATATCGATGCCGCGCTCAGTTGCACGGGCCAAGTGCGAACTGGCAAGCGCTTCAGGCCAATCTCCCACGAAGCGATAGGAATTACCGCTAAATTCTTGAGTGAACGTTGGCCCAAGAGAGAACATACCTGCTATTGTCCTGCTAGGGAGCACTTCACATGACAGCCTCGCTGGCCCAACTTTCCACGATAGTGCAGAATGAGGACTGCATACTTGTGCGTCGCTTCCAACAAATGCTTGAAAAGACCCCGCCGACGGAGCAGAAGGGAAATTCAATTTTTTTGTTGCCACTTCTCGGCCATCGATGTATATCGTAATCAACGAGCTCCCAACTACTGTTTTTCGGTGGGTAAAAGCAAAGTGATGCCAATCTCTTGTCCGTTCTACCTCGCTTTTAGTAGAGGTATCTCCAGTAGCAAGATTGATGTTCTTAGGTGAGATAGCTGGACGTAGGTCGTCAATTGCGACAGTGTCAAATACGACTGAAGTACGCTTCGGGTTCGGATTCACACTAGGTCCTGTGGTGGCAGAACCCGTGTGAAAGCGAAGGAAGCCAGTAGAGTGCTCGAAGAAAACTCGCACAAAGCAACCCGAGGATTCCAATGAATAGATCGAGACGATGCACGCTGATCCCTCCTCTTTGTCACTAAACATGTTGCCCTGTCCGTTGGGTTCAGTGACGTTTCCATTACTTGAAGCACCGAATGAACTGAGCAGAGCGTCGTTTGGCGCTAAATTTGAGCCCACGTCGATATCACTTTGCCCAGCGCTATTGCTTAGGTTGCCAGACTGCTCCATTGCACGCCACCACATTGCCATACTGTCGTCATCTGCACAACTTGCTCGAAAAAGAGTCGTGTTCGCCCAAAATGACCATACCAATGGTCCTGATAGCGAAACGTTTTTGATAGTAAGCACATCTATAGGGTCTACATTCTGAGCAGCACACTCCTCCGACGTAAACAGCTTTAAGGTTACACCCGCCAATACGCCATAAACATCCATTGGTTCCGCATTCTCTTCATCTCGCGTCACACGGAAGTTGCCTTCACACAGTGCAGCAGGCATTGTTGAACTTACAGATTTTATGGTCTTCTCTGGGTCAGGAAACTTATCAAATGGGGTATCAGTTACTGCTAGCGCTGAAAATCGCAGCCAACACGAAAACGAATATCCCGCTGATGGAGGCCACACCCGGTCAGCGCTACTCACAATGTGCACATATCTCCCAGTCAGTTGCGCTCCCTGTGGTTTTCCCACCGGTATGTGCCGAATTGCTGGGTTTCGCAATACGTCTCGTAATAGAAGCAGCCCTATTTCTGGGTTTTCACAGCTGTGTAAAGACTCCTCTGGTGAATAGCTCTGACCTCTTAAGAGTATTGGCATCGTCGTTCCCACTAGCCTGAAAAGGTCGTGCAAACAAGGGACAGAAAGGTTTTCTTCTAGCGCAACTGTTACAATCCACCTCGTTAAAAGCGAGTGCAATGGATCATTTGCGTTTATAATCTTTGACACGATGTCCGGATCACACATCCACTGAAACATTCCAGCATGTACTACACGACGAACTTGCTCGCTTTTAGAAAGGGTGGTAGCATTTTCTGCCGACTCAAGCATCGATAGCAACTTTTGCATCACGCTAACCGATTCACTAGTAGGTAAAATTGGTAGTAGGCGAAATATTATCTGGGCAGCATCACCATTTTGCATAGAATTGTGTAGAGCACCACCAGAGATAAGGTCAAAAACACGATTCAAGACTTCTTCTCGTTTGGAGGTATCAAGAGCACCCGATGTGAGTATGCAGCTAGCAACTGTTGAATACCCGTGGATCGATCTGAAATAGTCGGCGTTGTAGTGGCCACCATGCCGTGTATCAAGCGTGACACTCAGAACCTTTAGCACCAATTCCATCATATGGAACGCGTGCCCGTGGGAATCACTACTTGCAAAATCAAATGACGATAGCAGCGCAACCAATATTTCATAGCCCTGGCACGCCTTCCATAACGGGGATATTGCAAATCCACCAGCGTCGAGCATTTCTACCAAAATGTATAGCAGTAGGATTTGTCGCCATACCGCCCCACGAAATCGTTGAAGCGACTCCAAAATACAGCTCAAATCCGATTCCACCCCAGCCTGTAACAGCGACACACTTGACGTGTCCATGTTGTCGATGTCAGGGTCAGTTTTACTTCGTAAGTTACCCGCCAATTCTGCAAACGTAGCCATGACAGAAAACTGATTATTATTAAAACGAAATTCATCCGACAGATCAAACGGAGTGGCCAAAACATCTCCCACAAGCATGACATCGGCAATCACATATAGCGATTGATGCACTCGTATTTCTCGAAATCGGAGACACTCGTGCACATTGTTCCTGAGCATCAAGCATAGCATTCTGCCGTACATTTCGAGATGAGGCTTGAGTGCAGTCAAAAGCTCATGAATCGTGGATATTGCAGCGAGTGGCACTTCATTTAAGCACGTAGCAATTAGGTCTAGCCACACATATATTCCACTGTCCATTAGCCCGAACCCACTCAGCTTTTGCTTGTACACGTCAGCTTCGCAATCCCGTAAAACTTTAATTAAGCACTCACACATTAGAGTTGAAAGCGTTGCGATTGACCCCTCTCCAAAAGCACTCAGCAACAATTCCGAAGAGATCGGTGCTGATGACGACGTGGAACTGGCATCGCTCGTGGAGTGGGTCATCTGTAGATTTGACTGAGAACTGAGAGGATTATATGCCACTAGTAACCCGCATACAATGGATAATATCTCGTGAGCGAGTGAATCGTCGGGTTGAGCAGCACAACAAACATACTCTACGATACGCAGAATAATCACTTGGGCGTCGTAAAACGTGGTAACCGGCAGATTCGTCAGTAATAACGCCAGTGTTCGTGTTTTGGGTTCAAGAAACGCGAAATTATCGTAGTCACTTGTGTAAATATGCAGAATTTGGGTAAGCAGCTGGAGAATAAGATGCTCGTTCCGAAGTTGCATATCCACACTTAGTACATTTTGGTCCTGCCTGGATACGTAATTTAATAACAGGTCTCTCATTGCTGCAAAAGCATGTACATTTCGAGCCCCAAACATATTTTCAACACCTCGCTCTATTCCTTCTGCAGTCTTAGGCGAATGTGCTCCGAGAGGAATCAGAAGAGTAAGCATGCCGAGCAAAGCAGGGATTTCTTCCATACTGCAAGTATCCAGAAGGCGCAGTAGCAACGTATATCCACCGGAGGTCTGAAACGCATCCAGGAGAACAAGGGTAAAGTGGGAAGTTTTTTCCAGGACATAGAGTACCGACTTCATGCCGACTCGTACATCGTAAGAAGATAAACAGAATGTCTCGGCCGGACTTGGTGGATCTTTATCTTTACTGCGCTGCTGCTCTTCACGAGAGGGAGCAAATGGAGATGATAACGGCGTTGAAACATCTCCACGGTCAATCGATCCGCTCGCACTTCGTGTCAGGCCAAGTGCCTCACTAACAGCAGCAGCCGCAGCTGCTGCTGTCGAGTCGTCAATACCATCCGCGGAGGCACCATACATGGACCTATCTGGCGGCTTGATAGTATACATCTCCAAAGCTCGCACTGCTGTGTCGGCGGTAGTTGCAGTCGCGAGGGTGTAAGTGGTCATTAGTCCGACTGTCTTGACAATAACATTGCAGTCCAACAGATACCACGCAAGCGCTGCGTTAAAGTTGCGATCAGGTACGGACATCAACGCTCGACTGCAACCGTCACGAATAAAAATTGCAGCTGGTGGGTATTCCTCTGCTGTAAGTGCAATCAGGTTCGGCAACTCGCACCGATAGATCTCCATTAACGTTCCATTCGAGGCCATTGACACCACGCAATTCATCAAAACCTCGAGTGACGGAACCAGGGCGTCAAAGATGCCTCTTTCTTTTTCTGCTATAGTATCAGTCACAACTGGGTCGGATTCACAGGATTTACTGGACAAGTCCGCTCCCTCATCACGAGGGCCCTCCATCCCTGCATCACCACTTTTCACCATGCTGCCCAACTCTTCTTTCATGGCGAAAACGCGCATCTTTGCCGCAAAATCCAACACCAGCGACGGGAACGCAGTCTGCTCGCACAAAGCAACCCCCATTGAAGACGAGAAGTAGCTCTTCAGCAGCTCCAGCGAAGGTTCACCTACCAGACACATAACCACAACATCCAAGTCAGCAATTCTACATGTAATTCCTTCTCAACCCTTTCCAATCGGCAACCAGATCGTCAGAACACTGACATGACTGCTGCTGTAATCTCTCCACTGCTTGCCCGACGAACTCCTGGAGCTCGCGCAGCTCTTCATCGAGCTCTTTCCCGTCCAGCAGCTTCGCTATCCTGCGCCCATAACACGTCATCAGCCCCCTCCCAACTATCTCTAGCATTCCCCTCTCCCACTCAGTCCACGTACGCGGCTTTCACGTGCGCAGCTATTCCACGCATGACCACGTCAACATGGCGCAGCATCTCCTGGTTGCATCATGTAATTTTGATAACATAAATGGGATAATTCCTACATAATTATAGTTAATAATTATACTGACTTGATCGGCGGTGGCTGCAGGCTGCGTCGGCGCCACCGAGGGCAGCAGGAACGCGCCCCAACGCTTCGATGAGGATGCGGACGCCTCTGCG